>JAMPIV010002809.1:0-226969 GCA_024509875.1 Oreohelix idahoensis | reverse complement strand
ATGTGGTAGCCAATAGTTCATACCTATTTAGATTAGTCTCTATTATCATCGTCTTTCTCAAAAAAATGATGTCTAAATGAAAATTCATAGCCGAGAGTTGAGGGCTCATTGGCTAGCAGTGGCATCAGAGGCAATGGGACTGGCTCCATTTTTCAGGGAGCATGGGCCTTGAACTCAAACTCCCGTTGTCGTAAACTCATGTTCACTCTTTGTCAACTCTTATCTCCTGGTCTCCTTCCTGAAAGCTTCTCTGCTTCCCTTTCTGCATAGCTAATTCGTTTTCCCTTTCTGTCTTCTTCTTTCTGCTGCCAAATGCTTTAGCCTCTTTGTCAGCCTCAATCTGCAACACTCTTAGCCTCAGCCTTCTAATTTTCTTTCGGCCTAACTTTTTCGGATTCTAATCTTCTTTCTTCCCGTTGAGTTCAATAATATTTGTCACATTCGCGAAGTGACATAAGAAATCATCAATTTGCCCGTCCATTCCTAACTCTTTCGCAGTCTGTGACCAGCAGCAGATCGAAAAATTTTTTCAAGGTCGGCATTGTCATAAAAACAGATAATGTCTAAAATATTTAACTAAAATTCAATTTTATCTATGACTACTAATAAACTCTGGACACATACAGGCACCGTGAGCTCAACCTTATTTAATTCCACCCAAGGATACCTTTTAATTCTTATATTCCCTGAAGTGAATTACCCCCAATATTTTTAATAGGGAAAGATTCAAAATCCCAAGAGCGAGACCCCAATATATGTGGTGAAGTGGGATGTTATAAATATTTATAGGGGACTTAGTGTACTGACTGAGAGCAGCTGTGAAGGTATCTATATCTATTAAGAGTAGTGTATTATAGATAACCTTACTTGCTACCACATATCTATATATCTCAGTCAGAATTATTCTGGAATAGTGTGATGCTACGTTATGTGTCTAGGGTATGTGTATGATGAAGTGTAAGTCATAACAACAACAGACAGATAAACAATTTAATTTATTCCACCACACTTGACAGCACTGATAACTTTTCAAATAACAATATGTATTCAGTGCTGTCATGAATGTATATGTGTCCTGATTCAAATACAAAGGGAACCAGGAATCACAATCAATTTTAATTACAAGTTATATGTACAGAATTTATTAATATGAATCTTGTAGTGACATATATTATTAATAGTATCCTATGTGTGTCAGTTGTGTAGTAGTAATATGAGGTAATACTGGTTTTGTTTTGTTCAAGCTCTGTTGGTATTTGTCATCATGACTTCAATAGTTTGTCTTTAGGGACTAGTATTGGAGATGTTCTCAGTTTCCTGGTATTAAAACAATTAAATTCCCCTCTTAATTGTATTTTACACTGTCATTTTAAGATGGGGGGTACATAATGTTGAGCTCCATGGCCACACTCTCTTATCTTTTCGTGATGACTGCAGGAAAAGGGCTCCTCTGCTCGATTACTTTAATGGAGTTCTGGAGGGGGGGGGGGGGGGGGGGGGGACACCCACTGGTTGCTATATGGACCAAGGAGTATGCTGTCCACCTCTGGCTTCAGCAAATTCTCTCTGACCGGTGCTGCTCAATAACTTTAAGGACCACGGTCCCCACAATTTATAGAAAATATTTAACACAGATTTCGTTGACTAGCAATGAATATGGCCCACAACTGTAGACTGGCATCCCACAATTCTGCCGATGTCCCAGGCTTTTATTTTATAAAAAAATATACACTGGTGCTCATACGCACTGATGCTTTTAGTCAGGTTTATTTACAAGATGTGGCAATGAACAACACGCTCTGAAATTGAGTCTATTATCGCAGCTCTACCCAATCAAACCATGTCTATTCCACATCTTGATTTGAAAAAAGTACTACCTTTTCACGTTTCCCTGACAACCAAGATAGTATTTATAGCCCGACCAATCGTGTTTAGTCTTACATTTGTTGCGCTCCAATCAAATAGGAGTTAACATGGTAGGCTATTTCCGTAACGTAATTTTTTTCAAACACGTTATAAAAAAATTTTATGAGCAGAAATGAATTTCATGCTGTTCAGGCACCCCACTATTTTATTTGGCCATATAACTTGGTAATTCCTAGACTATTTGGCGTAACGTTTTACATATTCTTTGTCAGCAAAACCCTAAGGAACACCAAAATATACAAAAATTTAAAAGAGCTAAGTGCTCTGGGTCTGCTGCGTTCAAAATATGTGTTTTCCAATGAAGATAGTCGTATATTTGTTCTTTATCCACGGTTGCGTAGATTAGAACAGCCACCTGGTCCTTGCCTTTTCCACTGTTATGTTCATACTAAAGTCAGGAGCTTAAGATGTTAAAATCAGTAGGTAATTTCAGATTTGTAATACCTGATTCGTGGAGTAGTAGTGTTTCTTTTTCAACTGACTTTATGAAAATAAAAGTTATTGCTTGTGGCCCTTACACGCGTGATGGCAAGCAATTGTGTATCGCCGCGACGCGATGTTTAGTATTGCATGCTGTCCTGCCTTCATTCGGCCCCTTCTCTCTCTCCTGCTTTTATCTGGTCTTTTAGGTTACGGCCGTGTATGGAATGAATGATAGATTAAATCTATGGTCAGTGATCAGCTTGCGTATCTTCACGGTTTTTCCAAGAAATACAGTACACCGTTTTCCATTGAAGAAAAGCGGAGTAATACTACCAGTAGGGCTTTTTACTATCAACGTTGAAAGCGTTTACAATTTGGCAGACGAAGTAGAAAATACAAGGGGTTTTCGTTGTACAGTCATTTGTGGGACAGCCCACTGTTCTTTTTACCTATTTCTCTTTTACTTTTATTCTAATTTATATCTTGTTATGCTTTAACATTTACCTTTTAATTTTTATATGTGGATTAGAATATTCCACGACATTGATTACCGTTCACTTTAACACAGGCAACGGGAATTCCCAGCCTCGCAGCCTCTGCAGGAGCGGCTTCTGAACCTGTTCTACCTAGGCTTAACAAGGCAAGAATTTTTCTCCAAGGATTGTCCTGAGTAAAGGTTATTACCAATTACCAGTCAAGGAGGAAAATTAAAACCCCATGCTAGCTTTTAGCAACCAGTGAAGGAAACCTACACTTTCATCGTTATGTCTTTCGGGTTTGCACAAAATGCTCCAGGAGTCTTCACAGATGATGAGAGAAAAGCTTTTAGAAACCCTTGCAAAAATCCACATATCCACCAATTTCATGGAACGATATACTGATTGCAAACGGAAAAACTACGAAAGAACTTATTTGCTACGGGTTCGCTTTACTCCTCAGGAGACTTAAAGGATGGATGGTCTAACAGCCCGTCTAGGCAAATGTTTTAAATCGGCTTTGAAAAAAGCTTGACTTTCCGGAAGGGCATTTACCATTTTCCCAAGGGTGTATGTGGCCATTTGCCTAAAGAAGAATGAGAATATACGTGCAGCAAAGAGGCCTAACAAACGAAGAGAGGACCACACGTTCATTTCTATCACTGTGTGCCATATTACCAAAAAAGTTCATTAAAAAACTTCTATGGGCCCTTGACAGCTACCCCTTATGGACTTCACCAAAGAAGGGAAAAAACCTGTCAAAGTTAATTTGATAATGCCTGGAGTGTGAAAACCGGCATTTTATCGTCTCACTCTCAAGGAAAACCTATCCAAAATATCCCAATTTCTAAGGGTTACCTGACCTTAAGAAACCTTTTCATTTTGGCGCGTCGGATGGATTGGAACAAGGAATCGGGGTCAAACACTGCGTCAGGCAGATGACAATTAATCCGAATCTGTTTTATTTCCAGTTGCATATTGGCAGCCGCAAAACTGAATTACAGCTAGAAAAGGAATTATTTGGAAACCGTGGAGTGGGACTTGTTTATGCACTCGTGGAATGGATTATGATGGCCCCATGAATATCCTTTAGGGAGTGTTCGTTTCCTGTGCAAACGGACCCATGCTTGCGGTTGGCGCTTTCTTGGAGCCAATTATGGAATTTATACGCGAAGATTATTGCGGTCGGGCTTTGCCGCTAAGCGTGTACTCTTTACAAAAACAGTTACAATACTTACAGGAGGAAGGAAAAATGTAGGAGCGGATTTTTATGAGTCGTAATTGAAGCATGAAGGAGGAGGATGCAATTGACAAAAAGATAGCAACCACTCGGAAGCTACGGATAACAGTTGCTCTATTTCCATAAATAAGACATGAAAGGGTTTCATATCTTCAAGCCCCGGACCGAACTGTGACGTGGAAATGTAAATATAGGCCTCAGAAATCCGAACACCTTCGCTTCCCAATTTAGTGTTTTAATTTTGCTACGCAAAAACCACACGAACTTCGCTGTCTGTCCGACTTCATATTTTAAAAGACCACGCCTATCTTTCCTGTTAACATGCACTGATGAGTGTTTACCAATTTTCGCACCCGGCAGTCTCACCCAGGGGAGCGAATCACGTTCGTTTACCTGAATTTCTCACGCGAACTGATTGGCCAATTATCGGCAACTAGACAGACGCGCGTAGAATTAAACTTCTTTGTTTGTTTGATCAAGTCAAGGGCGATAATAATACGTCCCTGATTCACCTTTTGATGTCGACCAATTTTTAGGGACTCAAGTATTTGATCTACGATAGGGGAAGATAATTCTAAGAAAGCCCGTTCGCATGGAAATGCCTTTTGGTGTCGTTTCGGCACCACGAGTGAGTGAGAACCGTATATTCATTTATCTCGGAAGCCAAGCTCGTTGATTTTCCCTGATACGTCCAAGGTGTGAATTTTTCACATTTTTTAGAGATATTACAACGAAATCAGTATATATATAGTGCATTCTCTCCCAGTCAGTTATCAAGTCTCTCAGGAAAAGTTTTGGATAGTCTGAACGCGTACGCTAGAACCTATGTGAAATAATGTCCTACGTGGGAATTATTCTGTTTTTCTGATAATAATATAAGTTGTGCTTAAGTGTTAAAATGCGTAAAGTTTTACCATTTTATTCACTGTGAGTCCCTAGCGTTAAGACTTGCGAAATAGCAAACGGTATATATTTTCTTACCAGTGGTTCAGTAATGAAAAAATCCATCAACCAAATTTTGTTCACCAGAAGATACGGTTTAGCTGACTAAATAATGCTATGAGTGAAACAGATAAAGTGACAGAGTAGAATGCGCATTATTCATTTTCATTGTGTGTAATTATATAGTGACTAGCATTTAATGTCATGTGTAAAAACGATAGTTGTTAAGGGAGCAGGGGTCATAATTAAAATTATAACTGACAATTGTGCGCTGAGTGTTTTACCGGGTCGGAGGGGGGGAAAGGCGGCATGTTTTACCAAAAACCGTACTCGGGTTAAGGCGACGAGCGATAGTACAAGCTTAAGATAACCGTGTACCTTTTTAATTTAATTAAGTGACGGAGAGGATAAGAGATCATACCTTACGCCATGATAGCCTAGGATTTGTGATTTTAGAAATGTTTTGTTTTCTTCCTAATACAGTGCTTGATCAAAACCCAGCGGCCAGGGGTTTTCTATTGTGGTCTTTTCCTCAGTTCTTCTTCTTCTTCTTTGATCCTTAGCCGCCGACCGTCAAAGCAGTTAGTGGCCATCGCGCCTGGTGGCGTCTTGTAGGGCAACAACAAATTGATTCCACTTTGCTCGGTCGGTGGCCGTCCTTCGTACAGTGCCCCAACTCTGGTTCATTCTTTGCATCTCAGCCTCCACAGTCCTCCGCCAAGTTGTTTTTGGTCAGCCTCTCTTTCGTTTTCCTTCAGGGGGCCAAAACATAGCTGTTCTTGTGATGGCATCGGGGTCTCTTCTGAGGACATGGCCAATCCAGCTCCAGCGTCTGCCAGCTATGATGGTGTGCATGTCCTCTTGATGGCTCCGAGTATGCAGATCTTGGTTGGTGATGGTATTCAGCCAAAAGATTCGGTGAATTTTTCTTTTGGCATGTTGTGTGAAAAGAGGACAATTTCGACATTTCCTTCTCTGTAACTCTCCAGCATTCCGCACCATAGAGAAGCACAGAAAGCACACAGCTCTGATATAATCTTAATTTTGTGCTTGTGCTGTATTGAGAGGACTTCCATATGTTGTTTAGGCTAAAAAAGGCTGTTCTTGCCTTATTCATTCTGATGTTGATGTCTTTGCCTGCCCAGCCTTCTGGTGTTAATATGCATCCTAGGTATTTGAAGGTGTCTGTTTGTACCAGTTGCTGATTCCTTACTGATTGAGCTCAGGGTTGCTCACATTGAGCGTCATGACCTCAGACTTCTTTCAATTGATGTTCAAGTCCACCTGCTGGGTAAACTTATTAAGTCTATCCGTTTTTTCCTGGATGTGTTGATGTGAATGTGCTAGTAGTGCAATGTCATCTGCATATTCCAGATCTTCCAATGTAGAAAATGTAGTCCAACTTATTCCTCTTGGACTGCCCTCTGTTGTCTGGCGCATCACCCAGTCTATGACTGTTAAAAATAGAGTGGTTGATAAGGGGCATCCCTGTCGTACTCCTGTCTTCACCTCAAACGTTAGGTTGCTCTGCCCAACACTACACGTAAAGTTGGCATAGAGGCTTTTTATGATTGACACCATGCAGCTTGGGAATCACCAAATGGCCGGGACAGAAACCAGATAGACCACATCATGATTAACGGTAGATGGAGACATGCATTACAAGATGTGAAGGTAAGAAGAGGTGCAGATGTGGGAAGTGATCACCATTTAGTAGTAGCAAAACTGAAAGTGAAAACTAAGAAGGGCTGGACCAACTGTAACTACACAGAAAAGGTTTGACATCAGCAAATTGAAGGACCCCCTTACCAGAAAAGCTTTTGCGGCTGACATAAAGAAACGATATCAAATTGCCAAAAGTTAGGAAAAAACAATGTCTGATGATATAGACCAGAAATTCAACACCATTTTCAACAATATATAAGGAAAGCAGCAAATCATGCTTGGGATTCCAGGAAAAAAGAAGAAGCAAGGGACTGGATAAACACCAGAAAACATTAAAACCATAACACTGAGAAAGGAAATGAAAAGAAAGAAAACAGAAGCGAAGTCCCCGAGGTTAAAGCAAACTATATAGCGAACAGTACAGTCAGCTGGACAAGGAAGTTAAACGCCAACCCGAGCCAACAAAAGGAATTTCCTAGACGATCTTGCAAGACAGGCAGAAGAAGCAGCACTGAGAAATGAACAAAGCACAGTATACAAAATAACTAAATTCATCAGCGGAAAACGAGGTGCAAACAATATTACATTAGTAAGAGATAAGCAAGGAAATCTCATCACGACAGCAGAGGGACAGGAAACAAGATGGGCAGAGCATTTCAGAGAAACTCTGAACAAGGAACCCATAGAGACACAATTGAATGTTCCTGAGGCTGATGTAAATACAGACATTCCACGAAAAGAAGAAATCATCACAGCAATCAAAGAGTTAAAAAACGGTAAAGCTACGGGCCATGATAACTTAAATGCAGAGCTATTTAAGACAGACCCTGAGCTAGCAGCAGAACTATTAGAACCACTATTTGCACAAGTCTGGAAAACGGGGACAACACCATCAGAGTGGAACAAAGGAATAATTGTCAAATTGCCCAAGAAGGGAGATCTTGCAGACTGCAATAATTGGAGAGGAATCACTCTTCTCTCAGTTCCCAGCAAAATACTAGGCAGGATAATTATACAGAGAATTTCAAAAGCAGTAGATCACAAACTGAGAAAAGAACAAGCAGGATTTAGAAAGAACAGAAGATGTGTAGATCATATATTCACTCTCAGGAACATTATAGAGCAGTGCTCAGAATGGCAAAGACAGCTGTACATTAATTTCGTTGATTTTGAAAAGGCTTTTGACAGCATACATAGGGACAGTTTATGGAAAATACTGAGAGCTTATGGAAATTTCGTCAGTTACTGAAGGAATAATAGTTGTCGTTTTCTATGGCGTTTCGACCCGTACCGGTGTGAATAGGAATTTGCCAGGGCGTAGAGACACTTACATTTTTTAACTGTAAATTTGAGTAACGGGACTCACAAAAATACCAAGATTTTTTCATTCAATTTTATCAGCCCGCTGTGGCAATATACATAACATTTTTCCGGACTTCTGACAGTCGTTTACCCAAGTGAAGTTTATCCAGGAGTATACACTGTTTCATAATCGGCACTCACCCCAGAGAAAAACCGATAGGATTTATCATCATCAGTTTTTTTTATAACGTAACAGTTGTATTAACACCCAGAGGCTAGACAATAAAGGGAACTTTTTTTTCTCTTTTGTTATAACTGTGAAACGCCCGAGGAGACGTTTTGTTTCAATAACTATATGCGGTGATACAGGGCTCATCCAGGGAAAAATTAAACCCATAAACTTTGGCGACCACCTGGAAATTATTATTTGATACCAAGGCTGGTTCTGGGACCAGATGTGGCACTTATTGAGTTATTTTTCCTATGTCTGTAAACATGATTATATTTGATATATATGTTTGATGTTGTAAAGTTTAAGTCTGATAATAAAACTAAACAAAACTTATACTTAGTGTGGGTCGGTCAGACCCCATAACCCACTTATCCATAGTTTTTCCACGTTTGTGCGTTTTTTGTCACATAATTGTGTGTGCGTGGGCGTGTGTAGTGTAACTTATCTTTCATATAAAGAGAGAAAGGTCGTCTGAGATTAAAAATTACAGTCGTTTAGATAGGCTTGACAAGAGAAACTTCTCACTCAGTGACTGATCTTCCCTCATACACTATTTCGTCGTGAAAATCTATTTCTTACACCTTTATTCTCACATATTTTACCACTATCACCTCTGCTGAGACGGGACCATAACATATCTTTTGACCTATCTTTAAAAAAATTTACGACATTCTCAAACCCACATGGTGCTGAAAGAGCTAACCATTGGTTTTATTTTGAGAAGCGGAATAGACTCAATGGATTTCATTGGAAATTCGTCGGAAGCACAATCTGGATTTGAAACGAGAATGAGAGATATAATTTAGCGTGTAATAGGAAAGTTATATTAGTGATTGCATCTTTAAAAAACCTGTCTGGGTCGTCCATGGGTCGTATACCACAGTTATGTGAGTGTCATGATAATGACCTCAGCCATTAATGCACTTTTTTATGGGGTGCAAAATTGGCTTCTTAGCGTCCATTCACGATTGTACTGTCACAGCAAGGCGATGGGTCGCCGTCTGGTTGGTCCTAGGTTCGATTCCGGTATAGCCCATCACTTTATTTTCTTTTATGTTGTCTGAGTGCCATCGTTTATGTCCAAACGAGTACCTGTTAATTACCTTTATTTATTTATTTACTTATTTATTTTTACTATCCACGGGGATTCAGGTTTCCTTCATTATTTACTTAATGTTAAAATGTTCTTGCAAGTTCGTTTTTTGTTTTGTTTTTTTTTTTTTAAATAAAAGTTTTGCCTCGTTTGGCGAGGCGCGTCCCGTTCAACCTAGGGTCCGTTATATTAGGGCGCATGTCCAAACATAAAAGACCCTTAGGTCTGTAGTATCATACATTGTAATTTTCTTTATGAGGAAGGGGGTGCCAACAGGTTGGATCCGCTCTGGGTGCCAGATACTTTAGGGACGCCTCTGACTGGATCTATTAAATCTGCTTTGAACAAAAATAGATATACTTCAAAAATATATTTTAAATAATGAAGAGAAAATCAAATTGAGAGTTTTTCATTATTTCTACAGTAGCCACAAACTATTTAGTGTATTTAATTTAGTTTATATCACTGTAATGTTTTATTTAGGCACGGGGTCAGATAGGTGTGCCGCAAATTTTTAGAAAAAACTGAAAAGTGTGCGTGAACGCAAAAGGTTTGAGAAACACTGCCCTATGGTCTACACGGAGCGACAATGACCTACGAAAGTCGTCGAAAAGCAAAGTAGGCCTACCGTTTGGTAGAGCCAGTGTTAGCTTGATCGCGTTTTTTTTTTTTTTTTTTTTTTAAATAAGAACGGCATAAAACCTGGTCCACGGATAGATTCTAGGGGATCCGTGAACGTAACCTAAAATTTAAAATGTAAAGTTGTTTCTTATAATTAAGCTTTCATGTCATTTTTTTTTTTTTCCTCCAAGAAGGGGTTCATAGACTTCATTGGATAATCAAATGGGTCCGTGACACGAAAAAATAAAAAAAAGCTTAAGAAAACCCTGTCACAATCGATCAGGCTGAAAGCCGCTGTCAAGTGAGAAAATCTTGGCCTACTTTCAAGCTCTGTTGCCTGAACCATAATACGCATAAAGCCCTATTTGTGTCGTCTGCAATTGCTGCGTCATTTTTCACAATAAACGAGATTTTTTACACGGCACTGAAACAGCCGATCCGAGTGCTGTGACCATTTAACAGGACAGACCGAAGTAGTTAAGTGCCAAAACGTTTTAATCTCTGGAAGTAGCTAGAGGTGGCTTGCAGCTATAAAATCATAATTTATCTCATGTTTGCTTCGAGTCGACATATATTCTTCAAAGTTATTTTAAACAATGTTTCAACACGTAACTAAAGCATTCATGGGATTTAGGGCGGAAAAACTAGGCTCGCTGCTGGAAGGCTTTCGGTCTGAAACGTTGACGTCTGATGAGGCGAAAGCGACAATTATGGAAGGTTTAACAGCCAAATAAGCTTAAAATTTGCGTTATGATTCTATTACTTTTAACATTAAGAAGTCGTAAGCATTTTAGATTGGGAAAAAAACGAAAGAACAAAAAAAAGAATATACAGGGTGTCCATAAAGTCTCTTTACAACTTAACAAATTTATTACAAAGGCAAATGAAAAGACAAATATGTGGAAATTATTACAAAATGAGAAAAGTAGATATTGAAGTGGTTTTTTGCCTCATTTTAATACACCTTCTATATGGGGCACCATTAGTTGCACGAAGCACATCAAGACGGTACTCGATTTCTTGCCATGTTCGCTGTAGCATAGCCTCATCAATGGTGGCAATGGTATCAGTGATCTTTTGCTTTAGGTCAGTGATGTCCCGTATCTTTGTTCGATAACACGATATCTTTAAATATCCCCCATAGAAAGAGAAGTTCCAGGGGAGTGATATCTGGTGAACGAGGTGGCCAGGGAATTGGTTGCCTCATCACTAAAACAAACTCGGGTGAGGAAACGTTTCATCCTCAGAAATTCGTTCCAGCATGTTAACTGCAAACTCTTTTTTGTCTTGGTTTATCATTTGGCTCGAGTGCCTGTAAGAGTTGCACTTTGTAAGCGTACAATCGGCAAGTTCTTGTGTAGGACTTTGTGAACTGTTGAAAACGTGGTAGCTCTAACTGTCTGGCAGCAGTACGGATGGTACTTTGTGGGAGAATGATAAAAGGCTTGTCTAACACGCTCGATGTTTTCCTCAGATGTTCTTGGTCGTCCCACTCCTCCCTTTATCCACACTGTCACTGTCTCCATAAATTTCTTGTGCCATGCACGAATTGATGCGACATGACGGTGGGATCTCTTTATAGTTCTGTAGTTTCGCTGACGTCTGCCTATCTGTATATCTATTTTTTTGGCAGTACCTACATTTTTTTTATATTTTGGTTTCACTATTGTTTTTTCACTGCATCGAACCAATGGCGTCTCTAGCTTTTCCGAGGGGGATGGTAGGCGTGGTGATAGGCAAACAAATTTGGGGATGGGATGAGATCTGGGATAAAATTATACACTTGAATTAATTTACTTTTCTGGCGTTTTTTTTTTTTTCTTTTTGCCGTTAAAAATTGTTAGGCATGATACTTTTAATATTTACATATCTATGTTATTATTATTATTACTAATGCTTTGTTATTATTACTAAAACTTTGTGTATAAAAGTTGACCATTTCAGTAGCAGGAAACACATTGAGGAAAACCTGTTTACAGCATTTCAGGGCAGTGCCCATGGGTGGAATGCACCAGAGTAAGGATATATATAGGGTGACATAAGGGGACACACGAGGAAGGAAATTGAAAACAGCATTAAATGGATGAAAAGACAAGGAAAGACCTAGAACGGCTGGCACAGGTCAGGGGGCGCTTGACTTGAATCTGTTGAAGGCCTTGCCTCACTGGGAGCCAGAGGGTTAATGTAATGTTATTTCGGAAGCGCCCCGTGTAGTTCCGAGGGTGTTCTGGGCAGACAAAGAAATAACAGGGACTACTGTTGTCTTAGACAGCTCGTAAAGTGAGCGCATAATATCAGGTTGTGCATGGGGCGGGCAACACTCGTGATGTAAAAACATTATATCTCTATAGAAACCAACCACTGTTAAGAGTTTATGGTTTTGGTGTAGGATACCTCAGGATAAATAATAGGCAGATGGACTTATGAAAGATCAATGGTCAAGTTATTGGAAGAAGTAGAAAAGCTTAAACATATATGGGGAGTAACATTGACAAAAGGGGAAAACCGATGGTGACGTGTTCTAAAATCAAAATAAAGCCACATGCGTTTTTAATGCCCTTCGATCATTATGGAAACTCCTCAGCTATATCGAGAGAGAAACAAAATCAGAGTCTTTAACTCATATGTTAAAAGTCAGTCTAATAGTTGAACAAAGTCTGGAATGGAATTCACGCTATACATCGGATTCGTGGGACCTATGAAAAGGCATTTGACAGTGTAGACAGATAATCGCTTTGGAAATTGATGAGGCATTATGGAGTTCCCATGAAGATCATTAACTTAATAAAGAAGACGTATGAAGACATGGCATGCAGATTTCTTCACGAAGGACAACTTACAGAACCGTTTAGGATTAGAACGGGAGTGAGACAGGGATGCCTCTTGTCTCCATTTCTTTTCTTACTAGCAATTGATTGGGTTATGAAAACATCGACATCACACAACAGAAATGGAATCCAGTGAAATCTGACTAAAACAGCTTGATGATATGGATTTTGCAGATGACTTGGACTCATTCTAGTCCCATAACCCCATAATCAGATGCAAGAGAAAATGAAAATTCTCGGATGGAGTGCGTTCACAACAAGTGAGCTTGGAAAAATTACACAGGGAAAAGGACAAAGATTATGAGAATAAATTGCCAAGAATTGGATAAACAAAGGTAGAACTTGAAGGAAAACACCACTTAAAAGATGAAGAAATCGTAAAAATATCTTGGAAGTAATTTAGACAAAGTTGGGAGGGACAGAACTGTGATATCATAATTAAGAATACAAAAAAGCAAGAGGAGCTTTCCATATGCACTGGGGAAACATGAAGAACAAGAGAAAATCAAGTTCACAAAAAAAAAAATACGACATCTTCTACTTTCAAATGTCAAGGCTATTCCTATTGTATGGCTCTGAGACATGGAGAACAACAAAAACAAACAAAAACCAAAAAGCTTACAGGACTTTTTTAAAAAACGTGGGGCTTAGCGTAGAATAGGAAGGACTGAAAATGGTTTGGACAAAGTCACAAAATGTGGAAATTGATAACAAGAAACAGGACAGTGCCAGTGGTACAACGGGGGGGATTTGAGAAGAAGACCGCTGGCGATGGATTAGGACAACACATTGAGGAAATCCTGTTGATAGGCATTACACGGGCATTTTCCATGTTCTGGAAAACTCACAGGGTAGGAGAGGCAGAGGTAGACCAAAAAAAACTCACATGGAGGAAGAAAACTGAAAACAGGAGGTTGAAAATGATGAGGAAACATGGAAAGAACCTTTGAAGCCGGCATGCCACAGGGATCTAGGAAGACTTGGCATGTGTTTGTTGAAGGCCTATGCTCCTTGGGGAGCTAAAAGGTATTGATTGTTTGAAAGTCAGTCTTGCTGTATGGCTCAGAGGGACATCGCCAACGTCTCAAAGGAGTTTTCGCATCCCAAACAACAGATATTTGTTAATAATATGGGATGTCTCCGACGGATCCTCCGTATATGTTGGCCAGGATGTAATAACAAATGTAGAGCTAAGGAAACAGATTTGCGGGCAAACAGGCCAATTACAAATGGAAATTAAGGTACGAAAGTGGAGATGGATAGGCCATACACTCAGAAGAGAACAATCAATGCATAGTCAGTTTGCCCTTGGTACGGGAACCCCACAATGGAAAAAGAAGGTGGGGAGGCCACGGATATAACTTGGAGGAGGAACTGCGGAAGAGAAGGCTAAGGGATTTTGAATGACCTTGGGCACAGGCTGAAAAAGGACAGCCCAGGTATTAGAAACCGCTGGAAAAAGCAAACACTGTTTCAGCCCTATTGTTTCCACGGGGAAACGGAAAGGAACGATGATGATGTAGGATTCCTCAAGGTGGCATCTGTAGTGGTGGATCCATGTTCACACAGAGTAGAAAATGAGATGGGACTGATTGGAATTTCCTTATAGCAGAGGTGAAAAAAAAACTTTTTTTCAGTTCAGTTCTTGGTTCCGTTTCTTACCATCCTTGCCATCATGGGCCAGGTTGTGCCTCCACAATATTCTTCTTTTTTTTTTTTTTTTAAACGGGACACGTCGGAAATATTCCCGTTGCATTCTGGCAATAATCTATGGCCGCAGGTCAAAGAATTAAGTTTTATTTACCTCTGCTGCATGTACAACATTCAACTGCACGTTTTATTTTTAATATAATTTTTTTTGCTCCTTCTCAATCCTAGATTAATTTAAAGCAGACTTTAGTCTGCTTCTTGAGCACTAGTGATTAACTAGTCTTATATCAGGGGCCCTTCATTGTCTGATTCAGATCGTCCGATGTCGGAATGTATGATGTAATGGCGGGATAACTGAAAATTTTTTGTTTTTTTTTGCTTTTTTCATCATTTGGTAATCGCTTCTTCTTACAATTCGTTGTGCTTGTTGTCTTGCACCAGATTTCCGTAACCGGATTGTTTTAAAGGGGTAGCTAGCCTTACGCCCTCTAACTTGTATTGATCCATTAACTACGACACGTCTGGTAGGTCGCAGTGGCCTGCTTCTTTATGATCGTGGTTCTCAGCCGGGGATGTGCATGCCCTTTGATGTACTACTGTAGAAGTACCCCGCCAGGGGGTACTTCGGTCCCAAAGGGAAGAAATCCATTGACTTTACCATCAGACACTGTTTCTGTACAAATCTAATAATTTAGTATGCTTCATCCAAGCATGCCATAAAAGTCGACAAAGGAGGTTCAGGCAAACAGATAGATCACAGTTAATATTTTCAAGTAAAAATTAACCACAAAGATTGATTCATAAAGATTATTGTCACCCCGCCCCCGTGTGGTTTTATCTTCAGAAAATTATAAAAAAGCAACACAAAAAAACAGATGTACACAAGATTATAAATGAAACACTATTGTTCATGTATGTGTGAATATGGAGATATAAATGAACATCTATACTTATGAATGAGTGGATATGGAGATATAAATGAACATACATGCTCATGTAACTGGATGTGAAGATATAAATGACCATGCATGCTCATGTAACAGTGGATGTGAAGATATAAATTTAAAATATATGGCTCATAGTAAACAGTGGATGTGAAACATATAAATGAACATACTATGCTTCATGTAACAGTGGATGTGAAGATATAATAAATAATAATCTATGCTCATGTAACAGTGGATGTGAAGATATAAAATGATCATACATGCTCAATGTAACAGTGGATGTGAAGATATACATGGAAAAATCTATGCTCATGTAAAACAGTGGATGTGAAGGTATAAATGAAAATCTATGCTCATGTAAACAGTGGATGTGTAGATATTATAATGAAAAATATATGCTCATGTAAACAGTGGGTATGAAACATATAAATGAACATACTTGACCCATTGTTACAGTAAAATGTGAAAGGTAATATAAATGAAACATTAACATGCTCATGTTACAAGCAGCATGGAATAACTCAATGAGACATATTCTGGCTTGAGTTTTTCCATTTATTATCTTCATCTAAAAGAAAAACATTTTTATCCCATACAGTAAAACAGTGGATATAATGCAAATAAACAAAACAATGGGAGCTATTTCTGGATGTACATGTATATAAATGTTTTTTTTTTAATTTTTTAATTAAATATTATATTCATACAAAACCTATTACCATGATGCATTCCAATGTTAATGATTTTATATGGGCGTTGTGTTGCCTACACTTTAAAAAGAAAAAAAAGGTGAAGGTTATCCCTATATGACTTCCCTTATTAAAGATAGGGCACAAGGCACAGGCAAAAAAAAAAAAGGGGGGGGGGGCATATCACAAATTAATTTTACACATAATTTAAATGGCAGTAAAAATAACCAGGTAAAAGTTAGTCCCATAAGCATATAGCCTACTGCCGTAGGGAAGTAAAGTGTTCAGGGCTTAAACCATACTCGGTCCAGCTTTTTTTTATAAATGAGATGGGTGACCAGCTGCCTTTGCCTTCCCCCAAACTCGAACCAGTTGAGTCAGGTACCGATTTACAGCCAGAGTTGACTAGGAGCATGGACTGCTGCCCTAATATTCGATTTCCGGAAACCCAGCTAAACGCTGCAGGGAGAGTAAGAATGTTCTGGACCACTTAGCCTATCGGATGCTTCCAATGGTGGTACTCAGTTAAAAAATGTTACAGGTTTACAAAGCAAGAAGAGATTTGTAATAAACAATTTAAAAATTAAGACAACACACACACATTACATAAGACTGCACTCAAAGTTATGAAAACCTTTACAAAAGAATAAGTTTTCAGTGAGACAAGAATTAATAAAATGCCTGTAAAATTAATAAACTGTTTGAATGTCTTGGTATATGATACCAGTGAAGCGATAGAAACTATGTAAATGAAAACAAATATGATGAAAACATGTCCTGAAAAGGAAAATTAATACACAGGTTCATTAAAAAAAAGGAATCAAGGAATCAAACATGAAAAATACAAATCACAAAGCTTTTGCAATCTCATTCCTCCCATCTTTTAGGAATTTTTATTTAGGACATGTAATGTGATTGCCAAAGCTTGTGATGTATTTTCCTGTTTGTTTCCCTTGAATTCTTTTTTTGTATTGACCCTGTTATTAATTTCCTTTTAAGGACATGTTTCATCATATTTGTTTCATTTTCATAGGTTTCTTATCGCTTCACTGGGTACATATTTCATGACATTCACAAGTTTTTTTAAATTTAACTGGCAATTTATTATTCTTGTCTCACTGATACTTTTCTCTTTGTAAACGGTTTTCATCTATACTTTGAGTGCGTTCAGTTCTTATGTATGTGTGTGTGTTTATTTTTTAAATTGTGTATTACAATCTCTTCTTGCTTTGTAAACTGTACATTTTAACTGAGTACCCCATTGGAGCATGTCGATTGGCTAAGTGGTCAGAACACATTTTACTCTCCCTGCAGCGTTACTGGGTTCCGGAATCGAAATTTGGCAAGCGTCATGCTCTAGTCAAACTCTGCTGTAATTCGGTACCTGACTCAACTGTTGAGTATGGGGAAGGCAAAGGCAGCTGGTCACCCCATCTCATTTAAAAAAAAAGCTGGACCTAGTATGGTTAAGCCTGAACACTTTACTTCCCTACGGCTGTAGGCTATATGCATATGGGGGACTAACTTTACCTGTTTTTTTACTGCCATTTAAATTATGTGTAAATTATTTGTGATATGCTTGCCTGTGCCTTGTGCCTTCTTTAATAAGGGAAGTCAATATGGGATAACCTTCACCTTTTTTTTTTTTTTTTTTTTTTTTTAAAGTGAGGCAACACACAACATATAAATCATTAACATTGGAATGCATTCATGTATAGTTTGTATGATATATATTATTTAAAAAATTAAAAAAAAAACATTTATTTTACATGTACATCCAGGTATAGCTCCATTGTTTTGTTTATTTGCATTATTCACTGTTTATACTGTATGGATAAAAATGTTTTCCTTTTTAGAGAAGATATAATGGAAAACTCAAGCAAATATGTTTCATTGAGTTATTCCCATGCTGCTTGTACATGAAGCATGTATGTTTCATTTATATTACCTTCACATTTTACTGTTACATGGGCAAGTATGTTCATTTATATGTTCATATCCATGTTACATGAAGCATAGATTTTCATTTATATCTTCACCACATCCACTGTTACATGAGCATAGATTTTCATTTATACCTTCACATCCACTGTTTACATGAGCAATAGATTTTTCAACTGTATATCTTCACATCCACTGTTTACAATGAGCATGTATGTTCATTTATATCTTCACATCCCACTGTTAACATGGAGCATATATTTTCATTTATATCTTCACATCCACTGTTACATGAGCATGTATGTTCATTTATATTGTTTCACATCCACTGTTACATGAGCATAGATTTTTAATTTATATCTTCACATCCACTGTTACATGAGCATCGCATGGTCATTTATATCTTCACATCCAGTTACATGGAGCATGTATTTTTCATTTATATTCTCCATATCCACTCATTCATAAGTATAGATGTTCATTTATATCTCCATATTCACTGAACCTCATACATGAACATTAGTGTTTCATTTTTTTATAATCTTGTGTAACATCTGGTTTTTTTGTTGCTTTTTTATTTTTCTGAAGATAATAAAACTACAATAACTTTATGAATCAATCTTTGTGTTAATTTTCTTGAAAATATTAAACTTGATCTATCTGTTGACCTGAACTTTCCTTTGTCGACTTTTATGGCATGCTTGGTGAAGCATACTAAATTATAGTTGTACAAAACAGTGCTGTGGTAAAGCAATGGTTTTCTTCCCTTTGGGACCGAAGTACCCCCTGGCGGGGTACTTCTACAGTAGTACATCAAAGGGCATGCACATCCCCGGCTGAGAACCACGATCATAAAGAAGCAGGCCACTGCGACTACCAGACGTGTCGTAGTTAATGGATCAATAAAGTTGGGCGTAAGGCTAGCTACCCTTAAACACAAGCGTTACGGGAATCTGGTGCAAGACAAAATGCTCAACGATTGTAGAAGAAGCGATTACACATGATGAAAAGCAAAAAAAAAAAAAAAAAAATTTCAGTTTTCCCGCCATTACATCAGACTTTTCCGACATCGGACGATCTGAATCAGACAAAGAAGGCTGATAAGACTTGTTAATCACTATTGCTCAAATAGCAGACTAAAGTCTGCTTTATTAATCTAGGATTGAGAGGCAAAAAAATTATATTTAAAATAATTAAAACGTGCAGTTGAATGTGTACATGCAGCAGAGGTAAATTAAACTTAATTCTTGACCTGCGGCCATAGATATTTGCCAGATGCAACGGAATATTTCGACTGTCGTTTTTAAAAAAAAAAAAAAAAAAGAAGAATATTGTGGAGGCAAACCTGGCCCCATGATGCAAGATGGTAGGAAACGGAACAAGAATACTGAAACTGAAAAAAAAGTTTCAATCCTCTGCTATAGAAATTCAATCAGTCATCTCATTTTCTACTCTCGTGTGGAACATGGATCCACCACTACAGATGGCCACTTGAGGAATTCCTACATCATCATCGTTCCTTTCCGTTCCCCGTGGAACATAGGGCTGAAACAGTTGCTTTCCATCGGTTTCTATTCTGGGCTGTGCTTTTTCAGCTGTGCCCAAGTCATTCAAATTTCCTTAGCCTTCTCTTCCGCAGTTCCTCTCCAAGTTATCCTGGCCTCCCCAACTCTCCATTCTTTTCCCATTGTGGGTTCCAGTCAAGGGCTAACTGACTATGCTTGATTGTTCTCTTCTGAGTGTATGGCCTATCCATCTCCACTTTCCTACCTTAATTTCCATTTGTATTGGCTGTTGCCGCATCTGTTCCTTAGCTCTACATTTGTTAATTACATCTGGCCATCTTATACGGAGGATCCGTCGGAGACATATATTAAACAAATATCTGTTGTTTGGATGCGATACTCTTTGAGACGTTGCGATGTCTCTGAGCCATACAGCAAGACTGACTTTCAATCACATCAATACCTTTTAGCTCCCCAAGGAGCATATAGGCCTTCAACAAACACATGCCCAAGGGGGTCTTTTCTGTCCTGTGCCATCCGCTTCAAGTTCTTTCCATGTTTTCCTCATCATTTTCACCTCTGTTTCCCCAGTTTTCTTCTCCATGTGTTTTTTTGGTCTACCTCTGCCTCTCTTGCCCTGTGGATTCCAGAACAAGGACTGCCTTGTAATGCTATCAACAGGTTTCCTCAATGTGTGTCCTATCCATCGCCAGCGTCTTCTTCTCTACTCTTGTTCCACTGGCACTTGTCTGGTTCTTGTCATCAATTCCACATTTGTGACTTTGTCATACCATTTCAGTCCTTCTATTCTACGCAAGCACCCGTTTATAAAAGTCTGTAGCTTTTTGGTTGTTGTTTTTATTGTTCTCCATGTCTCAGAGCCATACAATAGGACTGACTTGACATTTGAGTTGAAGATTCTTATTTTCGTGTTGGACTTGATTTCTCTTGTTTTCTATGTTTTCCAGTGCAATGAAAGCTCCTCTTGCTTTTTGTATTCTTATTTTGATATCATTGTCTGTCCCTCCAATTTTGTCTATATTACTGCCAAGATATGTGTATGATTCTACATCCTTTAGTGGTGTTTCTTCAAGTTCAACCTTGTTATCATTTCTTGCATTTATTCTCATAATCTTTGTCTTTTCCTGTGTATTTTCAGGCCCACTTGTTGTGACCTCTCATCGAGAATTTTCATTTTCTCTTGCATCTGATTATGGTTATGGGACAGAGAGCCAAGTCATCTGCAAAATCCAGATCATCAAGCTGTTTAGTCAGATTTCACTGGATTCCATTTCTGTTGTGTGATGTCGATGTTTTCATAACCCAATCAATTGCTAGTAAGAAAAGAAATGGAGACAAGAGGCATCCCTGTCTCACTCCCGTTCTAATCCTAAACGGTTCTGTAAGTTGTCCTTCGTGAAGAAATCTGCATGCCATGTCTTCATACGTCTTCTTTATTAAGTTAATGATCTTCATGGGAACTCCATAATGCCTCATCAATTTCCAAAGCGATTATCTGTTACACTGTCCAAATGCCTTTTACATAGTCCACGAATCCGATGTAAAGCGGTGAATTTCCATTCCAGACTTTGTTCAAACTATTAGGACTGACTTTACATTATGAGTTAAAGACTCTGATTTTGTTCTCTCTCGATATAGCTGAGGAGTTCCATAATGATCGAAGGGCATTAAAAAAACGCATGTGGCTTTATTTGTTTTTTAGAACACGGTCACAATCGGTTCCCCCCTTTTGTCAATGTTACTCCCCAGATAATGTTAAGCTTTCTACTTCTTCAATAACTTGACCATTGATCTTCATAGAGTCCATCTGCCTATTATTTATCCTGAAGGAATCCTACACCAAAACATAAAACTCTTATCAGTGGTGGTTTTCTATAGAGATTTGTTTTTACATCATGAGGTTGCCCGCCCCTATGCACAACCTGAATATTATGTGCGCCACTTACGAGCTGTCTAAGACAACAGTAGTCTGTTATTTCTTTGTCCTGCCCTGAACACCCTCGGAACTACACGGGGCGCTTCCGAAATAACATTACATTACCCTCTGGCTCCCAGTGGAGCAAGGCCTTCAACAGATTCAAGTCAAAGCGCCCCTGACCTGATGTGCCATCCGTTCTAATGGGTCTTTCCTTGTCTTTTTCATCCATTTAATGCATGTTTTTCAATTTCCTTCCTCGTGTGTCTTATGTCACCCTATATATATCTTACTCTGTGCATTCCAATGCATGGGCACTGCCCTGAAATGCTGTAAACAGGTTTCCTCAATGTGTTTCCTGCTACTGAAAATGGTCAACTTTTATACACAAAGTTTTAGTAATAATAAGCAAAGCATTTAGTAATAATAATAATAACATAGATATGTAAATATTATAAAAGTATCATGCCTAACAATTTAACGGCAAAAGAAAAAAAAAACGCCAGAAAAGTAAAATTAATTCAAGTTATTAAAATTTATCCCAGATCTCATCCCATCCCCAAATTTTGTTTGCCTATCACCACGCCTACCATCCTCGGAAAAGCTAGAGACGCCTTTGGTTCGTGCAGTGAAAAAACAATAGTGAACCAAAATTATAAAAAAAATGTAGGTACTGCCAAAAAATAGATATACAGATAGGCAGACTCAGCGAAACTACAGCTAACTATAGAAGAGATCACCACCGTCATGTCCATCAATTCGTGCATGGCACAAGAAATTTATGGAGACAGTGACAGTGTTGATAAAGGGAGGAGTGGACGACCAAGAACATCTGAGGAAAACATCGAAGCGTGTTAGACAAGCCTTTTATCATTCTCCCACAAAGTCCATCCGTTACTGCTGCCAGACAGTTAGAGCTACCACGTTCAACAGTTCACAAAAAAGTCCTACACAAGAACTTGCGATTGTACGCTTACAAAGTGCAACTCTTACAGGCACTCGAGCCAAATGATAAACCAAGACAAAAAGAGTTTTTTGCAGTTAACATGCTGGAACGAATTTCTGAGGATGAAACGTTCCTCACCCGAGTTTTGTTTTAGTGATGAGGCAACCAATTCCCTGGCCACCTCGTTCACCAGATATCACTCCCCCCCCTGGACTTCTTTCTATGGGGTTATGTTAAAGATATCGTGTATCGAACAAAGATACGGGACATCACTGACCTAAAGCAAAAGATCACTGATACCATTGCCACCATTGATGAGGCTATGCTACATCGAACATGGCGAGTACCGTCTTGATATGCTTCGTGCAACTAATTGTGCCTATATAGAGGGTGTATTAAATGAGGCAAAAAAACCAACTTCAATATCTACTTCTCATTTTGTAATAATTTCCACATATTTGTCTCTTTTCATTTGCCTTTGTAATAAATTTGTTAAATTGTAAAGAGACTTTATGGACACCCTGTATATTCTTTTTTTGTTCTTTCGTTTTTTCCCAATCTAATGCTTACGACTTTCTTAATGTTAAAGTAATAGAATCATAACGCAAATTTAAGCTTTTGGCTGTTAAACCTTCCATAATTGTCGCTTTCGCCTCATCAGACGTCAACGTTTCAGACCGAAAGCCTTCCAGCAGCGAGCCTGTTTTCCGCCCTAAATCCCATGAATGCTTTTTAGTTACGTGTTGAAACATTGTTAAAAATAACTTTGAAGAATATATGTCGACTCGAAGCAAACATGAGATAAGTTATGATTTTATAGCTGCAAGCAGCCTCTAGGCTACTTCCAGGAGATTAAAACGTTTGGCACTTAACTACTTCGGTCTGTCTGTTAAATGGGTCACAGCACTCGGATCGGCTGTTTCAGTGCCGTGTAAAAATCTCGTTTATTGTGAAAAATGACGCTGCAATTGCAGACGAACAAATAGGGCTTTATGCGTATTATGGTTCAGGCAACAGAGCTTGAAAGTAGGCCAAGATTTTCTCACTTGACAGCGGCTTCAGCCTGATCGTTTGTGACAGGGTTTCTTAACTTTTTTTTATTTTTCGTGTCACGGACCCTTTTGATTATCCAATGAAGTCTATGAACCCCTTCTTGGAGAAAAAAAAAAAATGACATGAAAGCTTAATTATAAGAACAACTTTACATTTTAAATTTTAGGTTACGTTCACGGATCCCCTAGAATCTATCCGTGGACCAGGTTTATGCCGTTCTTATTTAAAAAAAAAAAAAAAAAAAACGCGATCAAAGCTAACACTGGCTCTACCAAACTGTAGGCCTACTTTGCTTTCGACGACTTTCGTAGGTCATTGTCGCTCCGTGTAGCCATAGGGCAGTGTTTCTCAACCTTTTCGTGTTCATGGCACACTTTTCAGTTTTCTAAAAATTTGCGGCACACCTATCTGACCCCGTACCTAAATAAAAAATTACAGTGATATATACTAAATTAAATACACTAATGTGTGGGTACTGTAGAATAAAGAAAACTCTCAATTTGATTTTCCCTTAATGGTTTAAAATAATTGTGAAGTATATCTATTTTTGTTCAAAGCAGTTAATAGATCCAGTCAGAGGCGTCCCTAAAGTATCTGGCACCCGAGGCGGATCCAACCTGTGGCACCCCCTTCCTCATAAAGAAATACAATGTATGATACTACAGACCTAAGGGTCTTTTATGTTTGGACATGCGCCCTAATATAACGGACTAGGTTGAACGGGACGCGCCTCACCAAAAACGAGGCCAAATTTATATTTAAAAAAAAAAAAAAACAACAACAAAAAAACGAACTTGCAAGTACATTTTAACATTAAGTAAATAATGAAGGAAACCTGAATCCCGTGGATAGTAAATAAATAAGTAAATAAATAAATAAAGGTAATTAACAGGTACTCGTTGGACATAAAGGATGACACTAGACAACAGAAAAGAAAATATAAGTGATGGGCTTACCGGGAATCGAACCTAGGACCAACCAGACGGCGCCATCGCCTTGCTGTGACAGTACATCGTGAATGGACGCTAAGCCAATTTTGCACCCCATAAAAAAGTGCATTATTGGCTGAGGTCATTATCATGACACTCACATAACTGTGGTATACGACCCATGGACGACCCAGACAGTTTTAAAGATGCAATCACTAATATAACTTTCCTATTACACGCTAAATTATATCTCTCATTCTCGTTCAAATCCCAGATTGTGCTTCCGACGAATTTCCAATGAAATCCATTGTCTATTCCGGCTTCTCAAATAAAACCAATGGTTAGCTCTTTCAGCACCATGTGGGTTTGAGAATGTCGTAAATTTTTTAAAGATAGGTCAAAAGATATTTATGGTCCCGTCTCAGCAGAGGTGATAGTGGTAAAATATGTGAGAATAAAGGTGTAAGAAATAGATTTTCACGACGAAATAGTGTATGAGGAAGATCAGTCTCTGGAGTGAGAAGTTTCTCTTGTCAAGCCTATCTAAACGACTGTATTTTAATCTCAGACGACCTTTCTCTCTTTATATGAAAGATAAGTTACACTACACACGACCACGCACACACAATTATGTGACAAAAATACGCACAAACGTGGAAAAACTATGGATAATTGGGTATGGGTCTGACCGACACACTAAGTTAAGTTTTGTTTAGTTTATTATCACTTAAACTTTACAACATCAAACATATATATCAAATATAATCATGTTTACAGACATAGGAAAATAACTCAATAAGTGCCACATCTGGTCCCAGACCAGCCTTGGTATCAAATAATAATTTCCAGGTGGTCGCCAAAGTTTATGGGTTAATTTTTCCTGGATGAGCCCTGTATCACCGCATATAGTTATTGAAACAAAACGTTCTCGGGGCGTTCACAGTTATAACAAAAGAGAAAAAAAGTTCCTGTATTGTCTAGCCTCTGGGTGCTAATACAACTGTTACGTTATAAAAAAAACTGATGATGATAAATCCTATCGGCTTTTCTCTGGGGTGAGTGCCGATTATGAAACAGTGTATACTCCTGGATAAACTTCACTTGGGTAAACGACTGTCAGAAGTCCGGAAAAATGTTATGTATATTGCCACAGCGGGCTGATAAAATTGAATGAAAAAATCTTGGTATTTTTGTGAGTCCCGTTACTCAAATTTACAGTTAAAAAATGTAAGTGTCTCGCCCTGGCAATTCCTATTCACACCGGTACGGGGTCGAACGCCATAGAAAACGACAACTATTATTCCTTCAGTAACTGACGAAATTTCCATAAGCTCTCAGTATTTTCCATAAACTGTCCCTATGTATGCTGTCAAAAGCCTTTTCAAAATCAACAAAATTTATGTAAAGCTGTCTTTGCCATTCTGAGCACTGCTCTATAATGTTCCTGAGAGTAAATATATGATCTACACATCTTCTGTTCTTTCTAAATCCTGCTTGTTCTTTCCTCAGTTTGTGGTCTACTGCTTTTGAAATTCTCTATAATTATCCTGCCTAGTATTTTTGCTGGGAACTGAGAGAAGAGTGATTCCTTTCCAATTATTGCAGTCCACAAGATCTCCCTTCTTGGGCAATTTGACAATTATTCCTTTGTTCCACTCTGTTGGTGTTGTCCCTGTTTTCCAGACTTGTGCAAATAGTGGTTCTAATAGTTCTGCTGCTAGCTCAGGGTCTGTCTTAAATAGCTCTGCATTTAAGTTATCGTGGCCAGGAGCTTTTCCGTTCTTTAACTCTTTGATTGCTGTGATGATTTCTTCTTTTCGTGGAATGTCTGTATTTACATCTAGATCGTTTTCAGCCTCAGGAACATTCAATTGTGTCTCTGGTGGTTCCTTGTTCAGAGTTTCTCTGAAATGCTCTGCCCATCTTGTTTCCTGTCCCTCTGCTGTCGTGATGAGATTTCCTTGCTTATCTCTTACTAATGTAATATTGTTTGCACCTCGTTTTCCGCTGATGAATTTAGTTATTTTGTATACTGTGCTATGTTTATTTCTCAGTGCTGCTTCTTCTGCCTGTCTTGCAAGGTCGTCTAGGAAATGTCTTTTGTTGACTCGGGTTTGGCGTTTAACTTCCTTGTCCAGCTGACTGTACTGTTCGCTATATAGTTGCTTTAACCTCGGGGACTTCGCTTCTGTTTTCTTTCTTTTCATTTCCTTTCTCAGTGTTATGGTGTTTAATGTTTCTGGTGTTATCCAGTCTTGCTTCTTCTTTTCCTGGAATCCCAAGCATGATTTGCTGCTTTCCTTATATATTGTTGAAATGGTGTTGAATTTCTGGTCTATATCATCAGTCAATGTCTTTTCCCGACTTTTGACAATTTGATATCGTTTCTTTATGTCAGCCGCAAAAGCTTTTCTGGTAAGTGGGTCCTTCAATTTGCTGATGTCAAACCTTTTCTGTGTAGTTACAGTTGGTCCAGCCCTTCTTAGTTTCACTTTCAGTTTTGCTACTACTAAATGGTGATCACTTCCCACATCTGCACCTCTTCTTACCTTCACATCTTGTAATGCATGTCTCCATCTACCGTTAATCATGATGTGGTCTATCTGGTTTCTGTCCCGGCCATTTGGTGATTCCCAAGCTGCATGGTGTCAATCATAAAAAGCCTCAATGCTAACTTTACATTTAGTGTTGGACACAGCAATCTAACGTTTGAGGTGAAGACAGGAGTACGACAGGGATGCCCCATATCAACCACTTTATTTTTGACAGTCATCGACTGGTTGATGCGCCAGACAACAGAGGGCAGTCCAAGAGGAATAAGATGGATAACGTTGTCTACATTGGAAGATCTGGAATATGCAGATGACATTGCACTACTAGCACATTCACATCAACACATCCAGGAAAAAACGGACAGACTTAATAAGTTTACCCAGCAGGTGGACTTGAACATCAATTGAAAGAAGTCTGAGGTCATGACGCTCAATGTGAGCAACCCTGAGCTCAATCAGTAAGGAATCAGCAACTGGTACAAACAGACACCTTCAAATACCTAGGATGCATATTAACACCAGAAGGCTGGGCAGGCAAAGACATCAACATCAGAATGAATAAGGCAAGAACAGCCTTTTTTAGCCTAAACAACATATGGAAGTCCTCTCAATACAGCACAAGCACAAAATTAAGATTATATCAGAGCTGTGTGCTTTCTGTGCTTCTCTATGGTGCGGAATGCTGGAGAGTTACAGAGAAGGAAATGTCGAAATTGTCCTCTTTTCACACAACATGCCTAAGAAAAATTCACTGAATCTTTTGGCCGAATACTATCACCAACCAAGATCTGCTTACTCGGAGCAAGCAAGAAGACATGCACACCATCATCGCTGGCAGACGCTGGAGCTGGGTTGGCCATGTCCTCAGAAGAGACCCCGATGCCATCACAAGAACAGCTATGCTTTGGACCCCTGAAAGAAAACGAAAGAGAAGCTGACCAAAAACAACGTGGCGGAGGACTGTGGAGGCTGAGATGCAAAGAATGAACCAGAGTTGGGGCACTGTACGAAGGATAGCCACCGACCGAGCAAAGTGGAATCAATTTGTTGTTGCCCTACAAGACGCCACCAGGCGCGATGGCCACTAACTGCTTTGACGGTCGGCGGCTAAGGATCAAAGAAGAAGAAGAAGAACTGAGGAAAAGACCACAATAGAAAACCCCTGGCCGCTGGGTTTTGATCAAGCACTGTATTAGGAAGAAAACAAAACATTTCTAAAATCACAAATCCTAGGCTATCATGCGTAAGGTATGATCTCTTATCCTCTCCGTCACTTAATTAAATTAAAAGGTACACGGTATCTTAAGCTTGTACTATCGCTCGTCGCCTTAACGAGTACGGGTTTGGTAAAAGCATGCCGCCTTTCCCCCTCCGACCCGGTAAAACACTCAGCGCACAATTGTCAGTTATAATTTAATTATGACCCTGCTCCCTTAACAACTATCGTTTTTACACATGACATTAAATGCTAGTCACTATATAATTACACACAATGAAAATATATAATGCGCATTCTACTCTGTCACTTTATCTGTCACTCATAGCATTATTTAGTCAGCTAAAACCGTATCTTTCTGGTGAACAAAATTTTGTTGATGGATTTTTCATTACTGAACCACTGGTAAGAAAATATATACGCGTTTGCTATTTCGCAAGTCTTAACGCTAGGGACTCACAGTGAATAAAATGGTAAAACTTTACGCATTTAACACTTAAGCACAACTTATATTATTATCAGAAAACAGAATAATTCCCACGTAGGACATTATTTCACATAGGTTCTAGCGTACGCGTTCAGACTATCCAAAATTTCCTGAGAGACTTGATAACTGACTGGGAGAGAAGGCAATATATATACTGATTTCGTGTAATATCTCTAAAAAATGTGAAAATTCACACCTTGGACGTATCAGGGAAAATCAACGAGCTTGGCTTCCGAGATAAATGATTATACGGTTCTCTCACTCGTGGTGCCGAAACGACACCAAAAGGCATTCCATGCGAACGGGCTTTCTTAGATTATCTTCCCCTATCGTAGATCAAATACTTGAGTCCCCTAAAAATGTCGGACATCAAAGGTGATCGGGACGTATTATTATCGCCCTTGACTTGATCAAACAAACAAAGAGTTTAATTCTACGCGCGTCTGTCTAGTTGCCGATAATTGGCAAATCAGTTCGCGTGAGAAATTCAGGTAAACGAACGTGATTCGCTCCCCTGGTGAGACTGCCGGGTGCGAAAATTGGTAAACACTCATCAGTGCATGTTAACAGGAAAGATAGGCGTGGCTTTAAAATATGAGTCGGACAGACAGCGAAGTTCGTGGTTTTTGCGTAGCAAAATTAAAACACTAAATTGGGAAGCGAAGGTGTTCGGATTTCTGAGGCTATATTTACATTTCCACGTCACAGTTCGTCCGGGCTTGAAGATATGAAACCCTTTCATGTCTTATTTATGGAAATAGAGCAACTGTTATCCGTAGCTTCCGAGTGTTTGCTATCTTCAATTGCATCCTCCTCCTTCATGCTTCAATTACGACTCATAAAATCCGCTCCTACATTTTCTTCTTCTGGTATGTATTGTACTTTGAAAGAGTACACGCTTAGCTGCAAAGCCCAACGCATAATCTTCGCGTTAAATTCCTTATTGGCTCCAAGAAACGCCAACGCAGCATGGTCCGTTTGCACAGTAAACGAAACTCCATAAAGATATTCATGGTGCCTTCTTATTCCATTCACGAGTGCTAAACATTCCCTCTCCACGGTCAAATAATTCCTTTCTGCTGTATTCAGTTTGCGGCTGCCATATGCAACTGGAAATAACAGATTCGGATTATTGTCATCTGCCTGAAGCAGTGTTGACCCGATTCCTTGTTCCAAGCCATCGACGCGCAAAATGAAAGGTTTCTTAAGGTCAGGTAACCTTAGAATTGGATATTTGGATAGGTGTTCCTTGAGAGTGACGTAAGCGTTTTCACACTCTGCATTCAAATAACTTTGTCAGGTTTTCCCTTCTTTGTGAAGTCAGTAAGGGGTGCTGTCAGGCCATTGAAGTTTTTAATGAACTTTTGGTAATATGCACACAGTGATAGAAATGAACGTGTGTCTCTCTTCGTTTTAGGCCTCTTTGCTGCACGTATTTTCTCTTCTTTTTGGCAACTGGCCACATACACCCTTGGGAAATGGTATGCCTCAGGAAGTCAAGCTTTTCAAAGCCGATTAAACATTTGCTAGGACGGGCTGTTAGACCAGCTTCCTTTAGTCTCCTGAGGAGTATAGCGACCGTAGCAATATGTTCTTCGTAGTTTTCCGTTGCAATCAGTATATCGTCCATGAAATTGTGGATATGTGGATTTTGCAAGGGTTCTAAAAGCTTTCTCATCATCTGGTGAAGACTCCTGGTGCTTTGTGCAAACCGAAAGACATAACGATGAAAGTGTAGTGTCCTTCACTGGTGCTAAAAGCTAGCAGGGGTTTTATTTCCTCCTTGACTGGTATTTGGTAATAACCTTTACTCAGGTCAATCTTGGAGAAAATTCTTGCCTTGTTAAGCTTGGTGAACAGTTCAGAAGCGCTCTGCAGAGGCTCAGGCTGGAATTCCGTTGCTGTGTTAAGTGAACGGTAATCAATGTCGTGGAATATTCTAATCCACATATATAAATTAAAAGGTAAATGTAAAGCATAACAAATAAATTTAATAAAAGAAAAGAGAAATGGTAAAAGAACAGTGCTGTCACAATGACTGTACTCGAAAATCCCCTTGTTTTCTACTTCGTCTGCAAATTGTAACGCTTTCACGTGGATAGTAAAAGCCTACTGTATTATTACACGCTTTCGTCAATGAAACGTGTACTGTATTTCTTGGAAAAACCTTGAGATACGCAAGCTGATCAATGACCTAGATTTAATATTTCATTCATTCCATACACGGCGTAACTAAAAGACAGATAAAGCAGGAGAGAGAGAGGGGCGAATGAAGGCAGGAAGCATGCAATACTAAACACGCGTCGCGCGATACACAATTGCTGCCATCACGCGTGTAAGGCCACTAGCAATAACTTTTTTTCATATAGTCAGTGAAAAAGAAACACTACTACTACAAGAATCAGGTTTAAAAATATGAAATTCTACTGATTTACATCTAAGCTCCTGACTTTAGTATGACATAACAGTGGAAAAGGCAGGACAGGTGGCGGTTCTAAACAACGAAAAGGAATAAAGAACAAATATACGACTATCTTTGGAAAACACATATTTTGAACGCAGCCACTTAGCTCTTTTAAATTTGTATATTTGGGTTCCTTAGGGTTTGCTGACAAAGAATATGTAAAACGTTACGTAAATAGTCTAGGAATTACCAAGTTATGGCCAAAATAAAATAGTGGGGGTGCCTGACAGCATGAAATCATTTCTGCTCATAAAATTTTTTTTTATAACGTGTTTGAAAAAACATTACGTTATGGAAATAGCCTACCATGTTAACTCCTATTTGATTGGAGCGCAACAAATATAAGACTAAACACGATTGGTCGGGCTATAAATACTATCTTGTGTTGTCAGGGGAAACGTGAAAAGGAGTACTTTTTTGAAAAGATGTGTAGACATGGTTTGATTGGGTAGAGCTGCGAATATACTCAATTCAGAGCGTCTGTTCATTGCCACATCTTGTAATAAACCTACTAAGAAGCAGTGCGTTGAGCACCAGTGTATATTTTTTATAAAATAAAGCCTGGGACATCGGCAGATCGGAGTTGTGCTATATTCATTGCCAGTCAACGAAACTGTTTATTATTTCCATAAATTGTGGGACCGTGGTCTTAAAGTTATTGAGCAGCACCTGGTCAGAGATTTGCTGAAGCCAGAGGTGGACAGCATACTCCTTGGTCCATATAGCAACCAGTGGGGTGACTCCAGAACTCATTAAAGTAATCGAGCAGAGGAGTCTTTTACTGCAGTCATCACGAAAGATAAGAGAGTGTGGCCATGGAGCTCAACATTATGTACCCCCATCTTAAAATGACATTGTAAAATAAAATTAAGAGGGGAATTTAATTGTTTTAATACCAGGAACTGAGAACATCTCCAATACTAGTTCCAATAGAAAAAAACTATTGAAGTCATGATGACAAATACCAACAGAGCTTGAACAAAACAAAACCAGTATTACCTCATATTACTACTACACAACTGACACACATAGGATACTATTAATAATATTTGTCACTACAAGAATCATATTAATAAATTCTGTACATATAACTTGTAATTAAAATTGATTGTGATTCCTGGTTCCCTTTGTATTTGAATCAGGACACATATACATTCATGACAGCACTGAATACATATTGTTATTTGAAAAGTTATCAGTGACTCCTTTAAGATATCCTCGTAGAGTGTTTTATGTATGTGAGTGTCACAGTGTTGTCAAGTGTGGTGGAATAAATTAAATTGTTTATCTGTCTGTTGTTGTTATGACTTACACTTCATCATACACATACCCTAGACATATAACGTAGTCATCACACTATTCCAGAATAATTCTGACTGAGGTATACATATGTGGCAGCAAGTAAGGTTATCTATAATACACTACTCTTATTAGATATAGATACCTTCACAGCTGATCTCAGTCAGTACACTAAGTCCCCTATAAATATTTATAACATCCCACTTCACCACATATATTGGGGTCTCGCTCTCGGGATTTTGAATCTTTCCCTATTAAAAATATTGGGGGTAATTCACTTCAGGGAATAATAAGAATTAAAAGGTATCCTTGGGTGAAAATAAATAAGGTTGAGCTCACAGTGCCTGTATTGTCCAGAGTTAATTAGTCATAGATAAAATTGTTTAGTTAAATATTTTAGACATTTATCTGTTAGACAATGGCCGACCTGGAAAAATTTCGATCTGCTGCTGTACAGACTGCGAAAGAGTTAGGAATGGACGGGCAAATTATGATTTCTTATGTCACTGCTGAATGTGACAAATATATTGAACGGGAAGAAAGAAGATTAGAAAAAGAGGCCGAAAGAAAATTAGAGGCTGAGGCTAAGAGGTTGCAGATTGAGGCTGACAAAGAGGCTAAAGCATTGGCTGCAGAAAGAGAAGACAAAAGATTAGCTGCAGAAAGGGAAGCAGAAAAGGAGGAGAAGAGATTACAAAGGGAACATGAGTTACGACTAAGGGAGTTTGAGTTTCAAGGCCATGCTCCTGAAAATGGTGCCAGTCCCTTTGCCTCTGATGCCACTGCTAGCCAAGGAGCCTCAACCTCGGCTATGAATTTTCATTTAGATCATTTTGTTGAGAAAGACGATGATATAGAGAGCTATCTAAATAGGTATGAACTATTGGCTACCACATATGGGTTAGAGAGAGAAAGGTGGAGCTTAAAGTTATCTCAGGGACTTCGTGGGGCAGCTTATGAAGTTTTTGCAAAAATGAGCAGAGGTGATCAGGAAAATTATGACATGCTAAAGCAGGCTCTTTTGTTAAGATATGAAAAGAATGCAGAATTTTATAGGAAAAAATTTAGGAATGCTAAACTACTGTCAGGTGAAACCTATCACCAGTTCTCTGCACGAATAGAGACATACTTGGAGAAATGGACTTCTCTGGGGAAAACCCAAGATCTTAAGGAAATGGTCCTTATAGAGCAATTAAGAGAGTCCATGGCTCCAGACCTGAGAAAGTTTCTCATGGAACAAGGTGCAGAGAGGCTGGGTGAGTTGCTAAATGTTGCTGAAAGGTATCAAGCAGCTCAAGCAGAGGTAACAGGTAATAAAAAGAAACAGGTGGATAACTTTAGGGCACCACAGAACTTTAATAAATTTGATCCTAGGGATCAAAACAAAGGTAAGCACCAGTTTGATAGGCCACGGTATGAAAATAAAAATAAAACCCCACAATTCGATGAAAGGAAATATGATGAAAGAAAATCTTTCAACCAAGGAAAAAGGTGGTGTAAGAATTGTAAGATGAACAATCATGACACTGACTATTGCAGAAGGAAACCTGTGTATATGGCCACCCTTCAGGTCAGGTCGACCTCAAGACAGGAGGAGGATATTATGTTGGATACCACTCCAGAAGAGATGAGGAAGGCACAGGCTGGGGATAAAACACTCAAGCCTTGTTTCAGAAAATTGTCAACTTGTCATACAACTCCAGGCAAGGGAGATTTTTACATGAAAAACAAGTTGATGTATAGGAAGACTGGAGCTAGATCCAAAGGTCAGGGACAGCTGGTACTTCCTAAAATATATAGGGCAGACTTAATAAGGAGCCTACATGTGAAACCAGATGGGGACCATGAGAAGATAGGTACCATCATTCAAAAGGTGGCTCACAATTATTATTGGCCCAAAGCAAGATGGGACATTGAGAATTTTGTAGAAAGGTGTAGCATAGCACATGAGGGAACACCCACAAGTGGGAACATTGATCAGGACCTGGACACGCCACGGGGCAAAATTAGGCCTGATAATAAAAAGAAAAATAGATTTGATAAAGTGGACCAAATGGAATGGGAAGCCCCTTTTCACGGACAAGCTTCACTTAACTGTTTTACAATGGCCACTATGCGGAGAGAGCAAAAAGATGTCTTACCCCAGGATAAGCCGAAAATCCCTCAATCGGACTTAAACAAACTGGAGGAAGAGGATGTAGAGAGGAAATCTCTCATCAAGAATTTTAAGTGGGGAGAAAGCCCCAAAAGAAAAATTGGTAGCGGTCGTTTTATGCATGATAATTCTGGGAAGAAAAATCATCACTATAGAGCTTCGAGTGGAAGAGACCATACCGGTGCATGGACAAATAGGTCCACAAAATTAAAGGTCCATATGTAGCTTTGTTAAGAACGTGGACTGATGAAAAGGCAGAGGAAAACATTACATCTTCATACCAATATGTGAATGAGCTGCCCACTCGTTTAAAAACTGGCTGGAAACTTGCCAATGAAAATTTGAAACAAGCCAGGAAGAAACATGCTGCCTATTATAACAGGAAGGCGAAAGACAGAGATTTGGCTGTGGGAGAGAAGGTACTGCTTCTTCTCCCCGGGAGTCAAAATAAGTTACAGATTGGATGGCAAGGTCCATATACAGTTTTAGAGAAGGTGTCTAGAACAAATTATAAGATAGATAAGAAGGGGAAAGAAAAAATCTATCATGTGAATCTCCTGAAGAAATATTTGGAAAGAGAACATCAGGAAGAGACACACTTGTTGACCTTGTCCATCGCCATGGAGATGAAAAAGGAACCACTTTCATCATTTGAATATCCATTACACCCCTGTGAGACAGCAGCACAGGTGAAAATCAGTACACATTTAACGAAAACTCAGAAAGAGAGAGTGCAACAGGTTCTAAATAATCATGCAGAGGTGTTAACAGACCGACCAGGGCATACAAACCTATTGGAATATGATATGAAACTGATAGACCCCACACCTGTCTGTATGAAACCATATTCGATTCCGTTTGCTAAGGAGAAAGCTTTGAAGGAAGAGATAGACTATCTGTTGAAGGAAGGAATTATTTCACACAGTGAATCCTCATATAGTTCCGGTGTTGTACTCTTAAGGAAGCCCTCTGGAGAACATAGACTCTGTATAGATTACAGGAGACTGAATGCTATTACAGAAGGACAGGTGGATCCATTGCCGGATACAAATCAGCTGTTTGCCAGATTAAATAAAGCTAAATATTTCTCAAAAGTGGATCTGAGTAAAGGATACTATCAGATTCCAGTAAAACCTGAGGTTAGACCATACCTAGCTTTTAGTACCTCAGAAGGACACTATGAGTTTAATAGATTGCCATTTGGATTGAAGAATGCGCCGAGTGTCTTCTCTAGAATGATGAGAAAATTATTGGACCCTCTGAATAATCCATATATAACAAATTTCATGGATGATATCCTTATAGCAACAGAAACATTTGAGGAACACATTGACTCTCTGAATATGCTGTTTAATCGACTTAGGGAAGCAAATTTAACAGCCCGACCAACCAAATGTTGCGTTGGATGTAAAGAATTGGAATTTTTGGGACACACCGTTTATCAGGGAAACATGACCCCTGACCCAAAGAATTTAGAGAAACTAAAGAAAGCCCCGAGACCACAAACCAAGAAGGACGTGAGATCCTTTGTCTCATTATGTGGTTTCTACCAGAAGTATATCAAAAACTTTAATTCCATATGTGCACCGTTAACTGATTTGACACGTAAAGGACATCCAGATCGCATTACATGGACACCACAATGTGAAATGGCTTACCAGGAATTGAAGGAAAAGCTCACAAGCAAACCTATTTTGAAATTACCTGACTTAAGTCAAGAATTCATTGTAAGAACGGATGCCAGTAATATTGGGTTAGGTGCAACTCTACTACAGAAATCAGATGCATTGGATGGGGAATTAAGCCCAGTGGCATATGCTAGCAGAAAGTTGAATAAAGCTGAAATCAACTACTCAACTAGCGAAAAAAGAATGTCTTGCAGTAATATGGGCAATAAAGAAATTCAATATTTATCTATATGGGAAGGCATTTAAGTTGCAAACGGATCACAAACCTTTATCGTTTCTAGCACAGGCTAGGCATGAGAACTCTAGGTTACTCCGATGGTCCTTACTTTTGGCTCCATATAATTTTCGCATTGAGTATATATCTGGAAAAACAAATTTGGGAGCGGATTTTTTAAGCCGCCATCCGTGTGATGAGAATCACCGTAAACCCCAGAAATAATAATAAATTTCTCTATGTGTATATAGAATAAAGGACTGACATATAATGTATGTTTTAAGAGGGGAGATGTCGTGGAATATTCTAATCCACATATATAAATTAAAAGGTAAATGTAAAGCCTAACAAATAAATTTAATAAAAGAAAAGAGAAATGGTAAAAGAACAGTGCTGTCACAATGACTGTACTCGAAATCCCCTTGTTTTCTACTTCGTCTGCAAATTGTAACGCTTTCACGTTGATAGTAAAAGCCTACTGCATTATTACCCGCTTTCTTCAATGAAACGTGTACTGTATTTCTTGGAAAAACCTTGAGATACGCAAGCTGATCAATGACCTAGATTTAATATTTCATTCATTCCATACACGGCGTAACTAAAAGACAGATAAAGCAGGAGAGAGAGGGGGGCGAATGAAGACAGGAAGCATGCAATACTAAACACGCGTCGCGCGATACACAATTGCTGCCATCACGCGTGTAAGGCCACTAGCAATAACTTTTTTTCATATAGTCAGTGAAAAAGAAACAACACTACTTGTGATAAAGTTGATATTTAGTTGGATATAATATATGTTGATAAAGTACACCAGAACACTCCTAGGCGGGAAGACAGGCGTCTATCATCATCAGTTGACAAGATCCCTATGGTGTTGCCTGCCCCACTGTAGTGTATGGAATGTCAACTTGACCTACGCAGTGTTGTGTAGACATGGATGGAGTGTATAATGTGCGAATGATGATAAGGGTTCGTGTTGTTGACAAATGTTCTCTTCTCACACTCATGTATGACCGGAAGTCATCGACACCAACGACTGTGTACCTTTTCTAAAGTTTAATTGGACGTACACACTCGACAGCACAGATAGTGACAAATCACAGGTTGCCATAATACATCATAGTACAGTGGACAAATGGTCTTGCAATGTTACATGGGCACTCATGTAGAATAATGGTATAATGGACTGTCAATAGCCAAGCACTCAGTATCGCCCATACATATATCATCTGACGTCACTGACTGAGCACGTCAGCTTGTAAACAATATTTCAGATGACTTCTAAACCTAATCTCGTTTAGCAACGATTCTTCAACATAATGTTCAGCACATATTTTTCCATATAATAATATTGAACCGCTAACAATGGGTTCTCATGTGTAGCAGTGATCTCTGGACTGATCAAGCGATAATACGGGCATCCCTTTTCTCTTCTTGAAAGTCCTACATGTTTTGGTTCCAAGATGGCTCCACTCGTGAACTGTCACTCACGTTTGAATACAGATAATGAATCTGTTCTAAAGTTAGTCATTCATACAACATTTCGTTGCTCTGTAGATTTGGTCATGAACAATAGACTGCATTCTACAGAATATAGTGCTGCTAGGAATCGAAGTCGTTTTCATCGAGTCAAATATATTCTCTTAGACATTCAAATCGTAACTATCGAAAATGGTGGCTTCGATCGAGAGTTCATAAGAGTATCTTTGATTACCTTGGTAGAGGAAATATGAAACTGCCATTCCTTGGCAATACGACTAAACACTGGGGTAAAGCATACACGATAGGTTTAGACGACTATCACCTTCCCCACAAATACTGAGATCACTTTTTCCCCGGCGACAGGCCGACATGGAAAACACACACAGTCCCTATCAGGACGAAGCCAAATCACACCACTCTAGCGACACATCCGCCGAATAGCCTTTGACCTCTCTAGAGACAACAGAACATATAGTTCGACTTAGATATGTAAAGATATACAGATATAAGACAGACTCGTCCTACTCAGACAAACAATACACATAAATTCAGGCCATAGATATTCTGAAGCAAGAACAATCTATTATTACCCAAACAACGAATAAATCGCAGTAAAATGGATTTATCCGCGGAGTTTCAAGGGAAGTAACTCAATAATGACTTTCCCTTAAGCACTAAAAAATTACCTATGTATAATATTGTAAGATATCAAAGACTGCACGTAACAGTCTTACCACACCTCCCGGGAAAAAAAAATGGAACATTTTTTTTTTTTGAAATACATCTAGGAGCAACGTACAATAGGCTCACAACGCATGAATAATGCGCAGATGAAAATATCAGGAATACCTATAACGCCTAATATGAGGCTAAGTCGACTTATGGAGCGACTGGTGAGAATGTGTCTCATAAACTGAGAGAAATTATTTCTCTACAAGTATATTTTTCCAGGAAGGTGTCATCAAAGTATAATACAATTCTGGCAATTACACAATGCCTAAAAAATTCATATCATCATTTCGTATTAGATATCTTAAATTTATGATTTATGAAGAAAAAATCATCAAAGCACAGCGGTGAATAAACATCATGAACCGCTATGTAGTGATACAATCATTATATTATTAAATTACAAATGTGTATCTATCATGATATAGAAAAGGAACTACTATAGAACTAGACATATCAAGAAGTCTAAGCCCTAATAGTTATGTGGAATCATGTGGGCATCTTGACAGAATGTCTGCCATCACATTATCTGATCCACGAATAGCTCGCACAGAGAAATGAAAAGGTTGAAGAGCAATTGCATATCGAGTAGACCTCGAGCTCTTCAAATTCTTACTCTGTATAGCAGTAAGAGCTTTTTGGTCGGTTTCTACTATGAAATGTGCGCCTAGAAGGAATCTCTGTAGTTTGAGGATCGACCAAACCATAGCTAATAGCTCACGGTCTAAAACCGAATAATTCCTTTCTGCCGCATTAAGTTTTCTGGAAATATACATTACAGGATGCAGAGTTCCAGAGTACTCTTGCATTAGTGCCGCTCCAATCCCAGTGGATGAAGCGTCACTACGAAGAACGAATGTCTTATCTTTAGTGGGTAGCACTAAAATAGGTGGTGTTGAAAACAGTGTTTTAATCTTATCCAGAGAGCATTGGCATTCCTGAGACCAGTGGACCACATTAGGCGAACCTTTCTTTAGAAGTGTTGAGAGAGGTGCCATGATAGAGGATAGATTCTGAATGAATCTGCCATAAAATTGAATAAGACCTAACAGACTTCTCACCTGTTTTTTAGTCTTAGGGATTGAGATGTTAAGTATCTTACTAGTATTATGGTCCTCTGTCTTTAGGAAACCATGACCAACTCGGTGGCCTAGGAAAGAAATTTCGCTAAAACCAATATAGGCTTTAGAGGGTTTCGCTGTCAGGTTGTGCTCACGCAAAGTAGACAGCAATTCATCTAACCCTGAATAGTGATCTTCCCAAGTATCGCTGAAAAGACAGATGTCGTCTAGATATGCAATGACATCTGACCGATAAGATAGGATTCGGCGCATCATGCGTACGAACGTAGCTGGTGCGTTCATAAGACCGAAAGGCATAAAATTCCATTGGAACAAACCTCTAGGTGTTGAAAAAGCCGTGAGAGGTTTGGCGCGTTCAGATAAAGGAACTTGCCAATATCCTTTAGACAAATCAAGTTTAGTGAAAAAATGAGATTTGGAGAGTCGAGTAAGTAGCTCTTCCAGTAAAGGCATAGGTTCGGCATCGAACTTCGTTACTTGATTCAATTTTCGATAGTCAACGCAAAGACGTATGTTATTGTCTTTTTTACGCACAATAACCATCGGCGAAGAATATGCAGAGGTGGATGGTTCGATTATTTTCAAATCTATCATCTCATCCAACTCTTTCTCGACCTGTGCTTGAAAATGTATAGGTATAGGATAAGGTCTAACCCTAATAGGAGTATGGTCAGTTAGAACAATGTCATGTTGAATGACATTCGTTTGTCCAGGGATGTCAGTGAGTACATCCTGAAATGTTTGCAACATAGTTGAAACTTGTCGCTGTTCTCCTAGAGACAAATCAGGAGAGACAGTAACGTTCTTCCATGATTCACTGGAATGAAGTGGGATCATTGGAAGAGGAAGATTTACATCTGAAAAACTTGTTTCCTCATCCTGTATCACGGACAGTGATGAGTAATGACCATGTTGTACTGGAGAATTGTCCGTTGCTTGGAAAATGGGTTGCAAATAATCCGGACGTTCATGGAATTCAGTAAGCATATTGATGTGGAAGGTTTTATGCTTCCCATCAATATCGACAATATAGTCGACATCGGAAATTTTCGATATTATATCGTACGGACCTTTCCAAGAAATAAGTAATCTGTTTTCCCTACAAGGTAGTAATACAAATGCTTTGTCACCAGGACAAAGTTGTCGTAAGCATCTCTTCTTATTGGCAAATTGCCTTGCCTTCTGTTTCGCAAATTCAGAAGAAGAAGTTGCTAATTTGCATGCTTCGATAATCTTTTGTCTCAACGCGATGACATATTCGTAGGATGACTTTGTGTCATCGTCAATATTGTCAGATGTTATGAGATCGTGAAGCAACGACATAGGGCCACGCGGACGCGCGCCAAAGACGAGTTCAAAGGGAGAAAATCCCGTATGTTCATTGGGTACCTCTCTGTAAGCGAAGAGGGCCGCAGGTAAAACTCTGTCCCAGTCTTGAGGATGATCCTCAGTTATCTTCCCCAGTAAGTTTTTAAGTGTTCTATTAAGGCGTTCGACCATACCATTAGACATTGGATGGTAGATACTACTTAAAGATCTATCTATCTGCAGAGTAGACATTACTTGAGACATGGTATCTGATATTAGTTGGGTGCCATGGTCTGACAATATCTCTCCGGGGAACCCCAGACGAGAAAATATAAGCCAAAGAGCATCTGCAATATCAGCAGTAGTAATGCTCTTCAGAGGAATAGCCTCTGGCCAACGTGTGCACATATCAACACACGTCAAGATAAACTGATGTCCTCTGGCAGACTTGATCTTAAATGGACCAATAATGTCTATGGCCATTTTTTGAAACGGCCGAATAGGAATGTCCGCCGCCTGAATGGGTGCAGCATGCCGTGGACCTTTGGATTTAACTTCCTGACATACTTTACAAGATCGACAATAAATCCGTATGTCCTTGTTTACCAATGGCCAAAAGAAAGCCGCAAGGACTCTTGACTTAGTACGGGAAAAACCCATGTGTCCAGCACACTGAGAGTCGTGAGCGTGCTGCAAAATTTTAACTCTCAAATTCTTGGGAACCAGGATTTGAGAATGACTTGACGTAATGGAGTCTTGAACCATACGTACAAGTACGCCATTCTTCTTTGTAATCCACGATTTACGACTTGTGTCTTTATTCGGATCACCTTTAGTTGCAAGAATGAAGAATTTCTTCAGAGTGGGATCATCTTCTTGCTGTTTTATAAACGAGTCACGAGAAATTACCAAGGGATTATCTTGGTTATGCACTTCATTATCTTCAGTAGATGAAGTTTGAGGCATATTAAGAGCCTGAGCTCTAGTGACTACAGCGTTAGCAATCTGCATGTTTTGCCTTTCCCACGTGGAAATTTGTTGCGGAGTGCATTCCTTGACTCCATGAATGCGACCGATGATGAGGTCAGCGATCGGATTCGGAAGAAGACATGCGTGTACATCTCCTGTAAAGAAAGGAGTAGCAATCCTAATGATAGCAGTAGAGTATTTCTCTAATGTGCCGCCAAATGTTACACATTTGACTACTTGTCCAGTGGCACGGGAAGGATCTACGAGTGACTGCCTAACACCAATTGTGGTGCATCCAGAATCAAATAGCACAGAGACTGGATTGTTATTCACTAAACCCTTATGTAAGACAAGAGAACCTCTTCCATCATGCGCGACTGATGCTGGAAGAGCAGGAAGAGGATGGCCACAGCTTAAAGTAGACACTGTGGTTGGCTCAAATAACGTTTTGCATTGGGGGCACTGAGATGCTCTCCCAAAATCAAAAGCGGCACATGCCATATTACTAGCATCATTATTATCTTTACTCTGTTTATAGGCTTCATGGGACTCTTGTTGTGCAGAGTTTGCCTGAAAATGTGGTTTATGTCTTTTGTTTTGAGATCTACCTCGGTTATTATCACCTCTGTAGTTATTGTTACCTCTATTGTAACCCCTATTTGGGTTTGAGTCATAGTTCCCTTGGTTACCATTATCATATTCATTATAATGAGTATCTCTGTAATTATGATCTTGTTGACTCCAAGACGGATAACCCTGATAGTTTCTATAATTACTTCCTCTACGGAAATTCCTATAATTATGACCACCCCTGTGTCGAGAGCTATCAGGTCGTCTCCAGTTCTTTGAAGAAGAACCCTGAAATGATTGGTTACCTTGGTTTTGATAACTATTATGGTTACCTTTTTTATCAAATCTGTTTTGAGGTCCCTGAAATCTGTGTGAATAATTGGGATTGTATGGTGTTGCTGAAGCAACTGGCATACTCTCCTTAATCTTAGTGTTGCCAAAAGTCACGTCGGGGTGTGCAGTGACATATTGGGAACAATATTCTTCCATTTCTTTTAGAGATTTGGGTTTACGCTCATGTATAAATTCAAGGAAAGGTTTGTTCACACATGACATAATCTTATCTCTGAGCAACAAATCCATAAGTCCTTCATACGTTTTTTCTGTTTTGGAAAGCTCAATCCAACGATCAACTGTGAGACGTGCCTTTGCAGTGAATTCTGAGAATTCTACCCCCGTCTCAGGTACCATCGTCTTAAATAAAAGGCGATAGCCTTCCTCACTTAGCTGATATTTTTTTATCAAAGCCGCCCTAATGACATCATAATTATCCTTATCTGCTTCTCCTACAAGGCATAATCTAGTCAAAGATTCACCTTTCAAGTTTTCTGATAATTGATTAGCGTATTGTGATTTATCCACATTATGTGTACGACAAGAACGTTCAAATCTATCCAGCCAGAATGTAATATCGTCACTGGACTGATTGAACGGTGGAACCTTAACCTTGTAAGTAGAAGGTTTACCATTACCACTAGATGCCTGATTAACATTACTCATACTTGTCAATCTCAATTTCTCCAACTCAAATTCATGTTCCCTTATTGCTTTTTTCTCTTCAGCATCTAATCTTTTTTGTTCAGCCTCCCTGTCTAATCTTTTTTGTTCAGCCGCAGCTTCTCTTTCCAATTTTTTTGTTCAGCTTCACTGTCTAATCTTTTTTGTTCAGCCGCAGCTTCTCTTTCCAATTTTTTTTTTTCAGCTTCCCTGTCTAATCTTTTTTGTTCAGCTTCACTGTCTAATCTTTTTTGTTCAGCCGCAGCTTCTCTTTCCAATTTTTTTTGTTCAGCTTCAAATCTCCTTTCCTCTACCTGCATCTGCAATTTCTTTTGTTCAGCAGCAGCCTCAGCTTCTTTTTCTAATCTTTTCTCTTCCGCCATAGCTTTTCTTTCTTCTGCAGCTAATCTTTTCTCTTCTGCAGCTAATCTTTTCTCTTCTGCAGCTAATGCTTTGTCATATTGAGCAACTGCCCATTGTTCTAATTGTTGACCAGTCTTATCAAGAGCTTTCCCTTGTGTAATGAAATAATCTAGAGTAGACATGATGCCTAACAATAATACTAATCACCTGAATCAATAATAATACCCCAAGTTCTCAATGACCTGATTAATCAGTATACTATCCCAATATCTGTGGGTCACAAGCCTTTAATAAGGTCTTGTATAATAGTAATAATAATCAGGTACTGGTTTATACTATAATCCAAGTGCAGTGCACAGGCAATTGTGTCTTATGAAATATACCTATATAAAACATATGTCAACCAACAGAATACATAAAGTACAAATAGGACTGACAATACAAGAACGTTTGCAGAAATCAAAATAAATCAAATAGGGAAATCAATGAAGATAATCACTGAATCTGCAAAGAATAACAACACAAATGACGTCACAATATATGAATATAAATTATGAATAGAACTGAAAGATAGAAAAGGTTAGACCAACAAATTACAAACAAATCAAAACAAAACTAAAGAACAAAGAAATATTACAAAAATAACAATAATTACAGACTTCACAGCTAACACAAAAGCAACAGTTGTCGCAGCAAATTTTCAATCAAGAAAATTGCACCTATAGAAAACGCCCACAACGGACCCTCTATGACGTGGGATACTCTGTTGTGAGGACGCCGCCCAACCTTAAACACAACCCGCTGACATAGAAACTAACATACTATACAAACAAATAACATGTAAACATAAATATATATAAATTATGTGTATGATAGTATGTGTTGCAAAATAGGCTCAGTCTTACAGTAATGGCAAAGTTATTTTTCATGAAAACAAACAAACTGCCACTTTATTCAATTAAACATTCTGGCCTTAAATATTAAAGTTCATATATGGCAAACAAGAAGATCCATCGATGAAACCAGGACTTCTTAGTTCACAAATACTGTCTTTCTGTTAACACTGACAAGAATTGATCCAACTGTTCTGTGAAACTCTATAATGTCTAATGTAAAAAATGTCAACAACGCTGACCTACATACTGCATTCACTTGACAGGTCACGTGACGAAGCGTTGACAAAGAGCAAACCAATACTGCAAGTGTGTCGTATCAGCCACAGGAAACGGTCTGGTATCGGTAATCTGTTGACTTCTGAATTTCTGCGAGGTCAAACCCAGAAAGCTGGTCCACCAGTTGATAAAGTTGATATTTAGTTGGATATAATATATGTTGATAAAGTACACCAGAACACTCCTAGGCGGGAAGACAGGCGTCTATCATCATCAGTTGACAAGATCCCTATGGTGTTGCCTGCCCCACTGTAGTGTATGGAATGTCAACTTGACCTACGCAGTGTTGTGTAGACATGGATGGAGTGTATAATGTGCGAATGATGATAAGGGTTCGTGTTGTTGACAAATGTTCTCTTCTCACACTCATGTATGACCGGAAGTCATCGACACCAACGACTGTGTACCTTTTCTAAAGTTTAATTGGACGTACACACTCGACAGCACAGATAGTGACAAATCACAGGTTGCCATAATACATCATAGTACAGTGGACAAATGGTCTTGCAATGTTACATGGGCACTCATGTAGAATAATGGTATAATGGACTGTCAATAGCCAAGCACTCAGTATCGCCCATACATATATCATCTGACGTCACTGACTGAGCACGTCAGCTTGTAAACAATATTTCAGATGACTTCTAAACCTAATCTCGTTTAGCAACGATTCTTCAACATAATGTTCAGCACATATTTTTCCATATAATAATATTGAACCGCTAACAATGGGTTCTCATGTGTAGCAGTGATCTCTGGACTGATCAAGCGATAATACGGGCATCCCTTTTCTCTTCTTGAAAGTCCTACATGTTTTGGTTCCAAGATGGCTCCACTCGTGAACTGTCACTCACGTTTGAATACAGATAATGAATCTGTTCTAAAGTTAGTCATTCATACAACATTTCGTTGCTCTGTAGATTTGGTCATGAACAATAGACTGCATTCTACAGAATATAGTGCTGCTAGGAATCGAAGTCGTTTTTCATCGAGTCAAATATATTCTCTTAAACATTCAAATCGTAATTATCGACAATGGTGGCTTCGATCGAGAGTTCATAAGAGTATCTTTGATTACCTTGGTAGAGGGAATATGAAACTGCCATTCCTTGGCAAGATGAATAAACACTGGGGTAAGCATACACGATAGGTCTAGACGACTATCACTTTCCCCAAAACCACTGAGATCACTTTTTCAAGGCATCAAGCCGACATAGCAAAACACACACAGTCCCTATCAGGACGAAGCCAAATCACACCACCCAAGCGACACATCCGCCGAATAGCCTTTGACCTCTCTAGAGACAACAGAACATATAGTTCGACTTAGATATGTAAAGATATACAGATATAAGACAGACTTGTCCTACTCAGACAAACAATACACATAAATTCAGGCCATAGATATTCTGAAGCAAGAACAATCTATTATTACCCAAACAACGAATAAATCGCAGTAAAAATGTATTTATCCGCGGAGTTCAAGGGAAGTAACTCAATAATGACTTTCCCTTAAGCACTAAAAAATTACCTATGTATAATATTGTAAGATATCAAAGACTGCACGTAACAAGGTGGCGGTTCTAAACAACGAAAAGGAATAAAGAACAAATATACGACTATCTTTGGAAAACACATATTTTGAACGCAGCCACTTAGCTCTTTTAAATTTGTATATTTGGGTTCCTTAGGGTTTGCTGACAAAGAATATGTAAAACGTTACGCAAATAGTCTAGGAATTACCAAGTTATGGCCAAAATAAAATAGTGGGGGTGCCTGACAGCATGAAATCATTTCTGCTCATAAAATTTTTTTTTTATAACGTGTTTGAAAAAACATTACGTTATGGAAATAGCCTACCATGTTAACTCCTATTTGATTGGAGCGCAACAAATATAAGACTAAACACGATTGGTCGGGCTATAAATACTATCTTGTGTTGTCAGGGGAAACGTGAAAAGGAGTACTTTTTTGAAAAGATGTGTAGACATGGTTTGATTGGGTAGAGCTGCGAATATACTCAATTCAGAGCGTCTGTTCATTGCCACATCTTGTAATAAACCTACTAAGAAGCAGTGCGTTGAGCACCAGTGTATATTTTTTTATAAAATAAAGCCTGGGACATCGGCAGATCGGAGTTGTGCTATATTCATTGCCAGTCAACGAAACTGTTTATTATTTCCATAAATTGTGGGACCGTGGTCTTAAAGTTATTGAGCAGCACCTGGTCAGAGATTTGCTGAAGCCAGAGGTGGAAGCATACTCCTTGGTCCATATAGCAACCAGTGGGGTGACTCCAGAACTCATTAAAGTAATCGAGCAGAGGAGTCTTTTACTGCAGTCATCACGAAAGATAAGAGAGTGTGGCCATGGAGCTCAACATTATGTACCCCCATCTTAAAATGACATTGTAAAATAAAATTAAGAGGGGAATTTAATTGTTTTAATACCAGGAACTGAGAACATCTCCAATACTAGTTCCAATAGAAACAAACTATTGAAGTCATGATGACAAATACCAACAGAGCTTGAACAAAACAAAACCAGTATTACCTCATATTACTACTACACAACTGACACACATAGGATACTATTAATAATATTTGTCACTACAAGAATCATATTAATAAATTCTGTACATATAACTTGTAATTAAAATTGATTGTGATTCCTGGTTCCCTTTGTATTTGAATCAGGACACATATACATTCATGACAGCACTGAATACATATTGTTATTTGAAAAGTTATCAGTGACTCCTTTAAGATATCCTCGTAGAGTGTTTTATGTATGTGAGTGTCACAGTGTTGTCAAGTGTGGTGGAATAAATTAAATTGTTTATCTGTCTGTTGTTGTTATGACTTACACTTCATCATACACATACCCTAGACATATAACGTAGTCATCACACTATTCAGAATAATTCTGACTGAGGTATACATATGTGGCAGCAAGTAAGGTTATCTATAATACACTACTCTTATTAGATATAGATACCTTCACAGCTGATCTCAGTCAGTACACTAAGTCCCCTATAAATATTTATAGCATCCCACTTCACCACAATCAATACACAGCCGAACTTCCTTATTAGGTTTCTGCAACAGTACGACGCTAGAGCTATACGGCGATGTAGACTCGCTAATAATGCCAGCTTGACGTAGCTTGTCTATCTCTCTGCGTATCGTGTCTGCTTTCACATACGGAATCGGATAAACTCTGGTTCGCACAGGTCTCTCCTTTGTCAGTTTCATATCGAATTCTGCGAGATGCGTTCGACCATGTATGTCCGTTAAGACTTCCGAGTACTGTTTCAATAACGCTTTAGTTTCTGTCTGTTGTGCTTCAGAGAGAGTGTCACCGAATTTAACATCTTTGTAAGATTCCGTTTGTTGCAATGGGTATTCCATGGTTGGTTGTTTCTAGATCCCATCCTAGTTGTAACCTTTCCTTAAGTTCCGATACGTATGTACTCGCTGAGACGACTGTCTCATCAGCCTTCTGGTCTGTCAGTGACCGGAGTAAGGCTTCAAGCTGGGCCCTTAATAGGTCTGCCGAATAAGAGTGTAGTTGGTGGTAAACCTGTAGATGCCTGTGGGACTTCCCTGTAGGCGAAAAAGGCTGCAGGAATGAAAAGATTCCAATCTTCAGGTTTCTCTTGTCCCAGCTTACGTAACATCATTGTGAGGCTTCCGTTGACACGATCTACTAACCCACTTCCGGCCGGATTATAGGGGCTGGTGTAGATGTGCTGGTCCCTCAAGATCTTAAAGATCTCCTCCATTAACAGGCTACGGTATTGGGATCCGCTATCCGTCAAAACTTGTTGAGGGAATCCCAACCGTGTAAAAATCTACACTAGGGCTCATGCGACATGCTTGAAATCCGTGCATGTTAGCGGTATAGCTTCTGCCCACAAAGTGCATGTGTCGACTAAGGTCAGGATAAACCTGTTCCTTCTTTTAGTCCTTTCCAGGGGTCCTATAATGTCGACTGCAACCCGTTCAAATGGTGTCCCCACTATTGGCATGTCTCCCATGGGAACTGGGGGTGTCCAATGCTTGGTTGCCACACGTTGGCACTGGGCGCAGTATTTCACATGTCTGATAATATCAGTGTTCATTCCTGGCCACCAATAGTGAGTCGATATTCGCTGAATAGTGGCATTTTGTCTCATATGTCCGCTAAAGGGAAGAGAGTGCCCCATTTCTAAGATTTAGTCTCTGTACTGCGTTGGTACTAGGAGCTGATTATATCCCTGTTCAGGGTCGCCCGTTCTACGATGGAGTACTCCATCCTTAGAAAAGATGTCTCCTTTGTGTCTGGGGTCCTTGGCCATGGGCAGTTTTCTAAAGCAGGGCTCCAAGGTAGGGTCCTTTTGTTGCGCCTCTTTTAGTTCCATAGGTAACATGTTAGGCGCAGGGTCCCGTTCCTTCTTGGTTTGCCCTCTTGTGGTTACTGCTGCCACAATCGGCTCTTTCGGTCTCCCAATAAACACATATCTACAACCAAGTATGACTGGGTAGATCGGATCATCCATTATAGTCGCTTTGATCACACCTATGACGAAATCAGAGTGTATCTCCACCAGTGCGATGGGAATCGATATGGGTGCATCTCCTTTGAAAACTCCACATAATTTGACGGTTTCTTCTGTCTCTTGACCAGGTTTGACCAAATGCTTTGCGACAATACAATCAAAAGACAAACCTGTATCAAACAGACAATAAGTTGAAGTCCCGTTCAATAAAACAGTTCCTCGCGGTGAAAGCCTCTCATCCTCAGGTTGAGAATCACTGAACTTTCTCCTCCTTTGCGAGTCTGTTTGCAAGCAACCGATCCGATTTGTCCCGGTGTGCTTGCCATGATCAGATGTCCCTTGTGCAGGGGTCTTCCCCTTGTCTTGCTCTTTCTGGCTGTGGTGCCATGCAGGACGTTTGGGCTGATCATGGTTGTTGGTGGGGTACCTGTTTTTGTAGAATTTCGATTTTTCATGAGGAGGATTGTGGGGTTCAGTTTCTCTTTGGTTTTGGTGATGCGAAGAATGGGAAGACTGCTCTGGATTATTTTTTCGAGAAGGCTTATCTGTCGGTTTGCGTTTTGAGCTTGGGAGCTCGGCTAACGCATTTGTGTAATGCTCAGACTTACTGAGAATGTCATCCAGCTTCACAGCCCCTTGTTCAGCAAGAAATCTACGGGTTTTATTTGACAAGGTGCTTTTTATTTGCTCTGTTAGAAAAAGCTCTTCTTGCCCTTCATAAGTGCAATGGAGCTCAGAAAGCTCCAGGCACTTCGTCAAATATCGCTTAATACAAGAAGAAAACTGGTGAAATGACTCGGTTCCTTCCTTCCTGCTGTTTCGAAACAGTTGCACAAATTTGCGAGCGTTCATTTCGAAACGCTCAAGTAAAGCTTTCTTCAGCATGTCGTAGTTGTCTTGGTGGCTGCTTCCCAGTTTCGCGTAGGCATCATACGCAGTGCCTTTTAAAGCCTGGGAAAGCTTCAAACACCATCGCGAACTTTCTAAACCATACAGCGTTGCCATTCTCTCAAATTTCTCTAGATAAGTGTCAATTTTCTCATTGGGGCTTGGGAAGGATTCGAGGGCAAAGGACATCGCTGCTAGGTGAGGAGATTGAGTACTGGACTGCTCAGTTAAGAGTGGCTGAGATGAAGACGGCTCTCCGTTATGGAGTTCGACGCTGCACCGCGACTTTGGACCTCTAGAGTCTTAAGCGCCAGTTCATGCTGACGTCGCTGCTCATTCTCTCTTTATTCATGTTGTCTCACTCGTTCCACATGCTGTCTCTCCCTCTCTCGCTCCATGTCTCTGCGAGTTTCCATTTCTGCCTGAATTTTCTTCTGTTCCAATTAACGGTCTTCCTTCTTTTTCTCTGTAGCTTCTGCTGTTCTTCTCCGCGTCATATCTGTCGAGTTCTTCGTTGACAAAAGCTATAATTTCTTCTCCTTGTAATCCTGTTTCCCTTGCTTCCTCTCTTAGCATTGCTCTAAGTTTTGCACGCTCAGCCATGGCAAAATACTGACTGCGATTTACCCAAGAAAGAAAGAAGAAAAGGATACACTGCTCCCTAACCAATTATGAGAAAATAAAAAAAAATATTAATTAAAAAACATTTATCAGATTTTATTGTGTTACCTCCTCCCTGTCATCAGTTATCTAATCTATCGCTGCTGTTACCTGGCAAAAGCTCCTAACACAGACGACTTAAACCATAAAAATGGTAGATCAGGCTAACAACTGAAAAACTACTATTACTACTGTGGGGAAAAAAAAATTTTTTTTAAATAAAATTTTTTAGGAGAAACAATTTTTTTTTCCCTTATTATAAATCCACCACAATTCGTCCACACCTGAAATTAGTTTAAGAGTTAGGGGAGGATATTAACTTGGCGATAGCCAGAATGCTCTCCCTTTATTGTGTGACAGCGTTATATATTACGAGTATTTCACTAGGTGGCAGATGGCAGGCCTAGTGACGTGATTTAAGTTTACAACTTCTCTTTTTATCTTCCAAGTTATTAGTTAATATCTTTACTGGCCATCTCCGCCAGAGGTGAAAATTGCTGGATGATACTATAATCCTTTTCTTGTATACCTCGGGTTCATTCAGTTCCTTCTTCGATGTTATGGTGACTTCTCATATAGTGGTAGTGTAAACAAACATGACCTACTTTCAGCAACTCTTAAAGATGGAATCAAATCCATTCTGATCCTTCAAAACATTTAATAACATATTAATGCAACACGTATGATGAGTCATTCAAATGACAAAGCTCGCATATAAGCATCAACTGGGTCTTTGTACATCAGGGGTAACTCATATATAAATTCTATGTCTTGTAAACTTCCGTATTCCTCTTTAACATATTATTATCTCCTGTAGACTTTCTTAATCTTCCCAAATCTGCTCCTATTTACTCGTGGTACCTATGCTCTTTATTAGCATTCCATACTTTTTAGGTACTTAAATATTTTCCTCGACGAACTGGTCAGACATTTCTCTATAACCGTTCCTAGAAACAAAATTCATCTCATGCATAAAAAATATATCTTCACCATTCTGATACTTACATGAGAGAGCATATTTGCGGTTCTCATATAAAAGTCGACACTCACTTTTTCTTAAAAGTCGTATGTAATTCTTGACAACTCAAACTTTGTTCAACATGGCTCCTCCATAATATCTACAGTTTCCTTCTTATATTTACAGCCTTTCGTTACTTTATACATAGTCGTTATATATTCATAACCATCCGTTTCTTGATACATAGTCGTAAAGTTCTCATAGCGAACTGGCAAATCGTGCTTCTGCAAAACTCTCCTGGAAACAAAATTCTACTCTGTGCAAAATATAATCACAATCCAATACTTACAAGACAGCATAAACGCTGATCTCCTCCTTGAAATACACACTAACTGTGAACTACAGAATCAAATACTATCTTCCGATAGAATAACACTGGCTAGTGATGGCTGGACATCTATATATATATTCATATAAACCCAATCTGTAAAACCACAGATGGTACATCTTGTCCGCACAGCAGCTCGAAATCTTCTCCTCACCTGATCACACACTGATGACCAGTCCAGGACTAACCAATGACCTCTGGTCATTTCAGCGTGGTGTGTTTTTCTCGCCACTCTTCTGATTCGCTGACCCAAATCTTTTTACTTAAATTTATTGGTCGAGCCTTTTTTTTCCTGTTCTCGAACATTCTATTTACAACTCTAGATAATCACTCACTTTTAGTTAACGTGAGCCGATATTCTGAACTGTTGTCAGTTAGCAATTTATTATTATTTTCATTCATTATTTTTTTTCTTGTGAGCTGTCCTAACTGTTTATCTCACTCTAACAATAGCATGAATAATGTTAGGGCAAGCCTCGCGGTGACAGCTAAGCTCACACTCCACTGCTCCCAAAAATTTGTGATTGATAAACAATCACGCGTAACCGCGGTTTTCTCTTTTTATATCTATTTTTCCAAAATTATTATATAACAAATCTCCAACAAGGATTATCATCAAAATCTAATTGTATGAAGTCTAAGATGCTGTGGAAAGAAACAAGTTTCTATTTTGTGTGGTCAACACCCAGTAAAAGAACGTTGTCTAGGGGATAATTATTTAATATTCCTTAACTCACGAAACAAGATGCACAGCACACTCTATCTAGATGAAAATTAAGAATCAATATCAGACGTTAGTCATTTATCTAGACTCAGACTTAGATCAAAATTCTCGAGACGAGCCAACGTTCTGTTGTGCTTGCTCAAGATCTAGATAAAATCCCGCGAATGAGCGACCCTTCTGTGGTGCTTGTTCCAGATTATTAGATCAATCCTATGGACGAGCGACAATTCTGTCGTAAATTTTTTAAAGATAGGTCAGAAGATATTTATGGTCCCGTCTGAGCAGAGGTGATAGTGGTAAAATATGTGAGAATAAAGGTGTAAGAAATAGATTTTCACGAGGAAATAGTGTAAGAGGAAGATCAGTCTCTGGAGTGAGTAGTTTCTCTAGTCCAGCCTATCTAAACGACTGTATTTTAATCTCAGACGACCTTTCTCTCCCTATATGAAAGATAAGTTACACTACACACGCCCACGCACACACAATTATGTGACAAAAATATGCACAAACGTGGAAAAAATATGGATAATTGGGTATGGGTCTGACCGACACACTAAGTTAATTTGTTTAGTTTATTATCACTTAAACTTTACAACATCAAACATATATATCAAATATAATCATGTTTACGGACATAGGAAAATAACCCAATAAGTGCCCTCCCCCCTGTTGAGAAAAGATAATAAAAGAAGTTAATAACCCAAAGGTCAAAGATGAACACTAGGGTATAGAGAATAAACAGTAAAGAAAAGAACAAAGTTCCTACTTAAGCTTTCCAGTAAAATAGTCAGGTTAGCGAAATAAAAAAAAGTAGTGAGTACAATGATTGTAACAAAGGACAATATTGTATCTCTCTCTCCCTCTCTCCCTCTCTCTGTCACTCACTCTGTCATCTGTGGCCACAAACAAATCTTGCTTACCTAATAACTGGTGTAGGTATCCCTTGAAAAATTACAATAGTATGTACCTATAGTGTCAGGTGGTTTGCCCGCATCTGGCCCCAGACCAGCCTTGGTATCAAATAATAATTTCCAGGTGGTCGCCAAAGTTGGTGGGTTAATTTTTCCTGGATGAGCCCTGTATCACCGCATATAGTTATTGAAGCAAAACGTTCTCGGGGCGTTCACAATTATAGCAAAAGAGAAAAATAGTTCCTGTATTGTCTAGCCTCTGGGTGCTAATACAACTGTTACGGTATAAAAAACAATTGATGATGATAAATCCTATCGGCTTTTCTTTAGGGTGAGTGCCGATTATGAAACAGTGTATACTCCTGGATAAAAGTCACTTGGGTAAACGACTGTCAGAAGTCCGGAAAAATGTTATGTATATTGCTGCAGCGGGCTGATAAAATTGAATGAAAAAAATCTTGGTATTTTTGGGAGTCCCGTTACTCAAATTTACAGTTAAAAAATGTTAGTGTCTCGCCCTGGCAATTCCTGTTCACACCGGTACGGGGACGAACGCCAAGGAAAACGACAACTATTATTACTTCAGTAACTGAGGAAAAGACTACAATAGAAAACCCCTGGCCGCTGGGTTTTGATCAAGCACTGTATTAGGAGGAAAACAAAACATTTCTAAAATGACAAATCCTAGGCTATCATGCGTAAGGTATGATCTCTTATGCTCTCCGTCACTTAATTAAATTAAAAGGTACACGGTATCTTAAGCCTGTACTATCGCGCGTCGCTTTAACGAGTACAGGTTTGCTAAAAGCATGCCGCCTTTCCCCCTCCGACCCGGTAAAACACTCAGCGCACAATTGTCAGTTATAATTTAATTATGACCCTGCTCCCTTATTAACTATCGTTTTAACACATGATATTAAATGCTAGTCACTATATAATTACACACAATGAAAATATAATGCACATTCTACTCTGTCACTTTATCCGTCACTCATAGCATTATTTAGTCAGCTAAACCGTATCTTCTGGTGAACAAAATTTGGTTGATGGATTTTTCATTACTGAACCACTGGTAAGAAAATATCTACGCGTTTGCTATTTCGCTAGTCTTAACGCTAGGGACTCACAGTGAATAAAATGATAAAACTTTAAACATTTAACACTTAAGCACAACTTATATTATTACCAGAAAATAGAATAATCCCCACGAAGGCTATTAAGACATTATTTCACATATGTTCTAGCGTACGCGTTCAGACTATCCAAAATTTCCTGAGAGACTTGATAACTGACTGGGAGAGAAGGCAATATATATACTGATTTGGTGTAATATCTCTTAAAGATAAGAAAAATTCACACCTTGGACGTATCAGGGAAAATCAACGTGCTTGGCTTCCGAGATAAATGATTCTACGGTTCTCTCACTCGAGGTGCCGAAACAACATCAGAAGACATCCCATGCGAATGGGCCTTCTTAGATTATATCACCCTGCCGTAGATCAAATGTCGGACATCAAAGGTGATCGGGACGTATTATTATCGCCCTTGAGTTGATCAAACAAACAAACCGCTTAATTATACGCGCGTCTGTCTAGTTGCCGATAATTGGCAAATCAGCTCGCTTGAGAAACTCAGGTAAACGAACGTGATTCGCTCCCCTGGTGAGACTGCCGGGTGCGAAAATTGGTAAACACTCATCAGCGCATGTAAACAGGAAAGATAACCGTGGCTTTAAAATATGAGTCAGACAGACAGCGAAGTTCGTAGTTTTTGCGTAGCAAAATTAAAACACTAAATGGGGAAGCGAAGGTGTTCGGATTTCTGAGGCTATATTTACATTTCCACGTCACAGGGCGTTAAGGCATTACTCACCCTCCGCGTGTTCTAAAATATTAAATTTAAAGTGCCAAACGCGTGACCTATTTCTGTGATGCCGTAATACGTCCGGTGGAATCTTGTGAAACCTCAAAAAACAAATCTGTGCACTGATTACCTGTTTAAATGCCTTCCGCCAAGATTGTCTACCCAGAAAGATTTATCTGTAATAATGATACAGTGTCCTGGTAAAATCTACTCTAGAATCCTAGAGCAGAGACTCCGCGCCTAGCTGAGCCACAATTGGATGAGGTCCAGTGCGGATTCCGAGCAAACCGAAGTACTCAAGACCTAATCTTCACACTCAGACAGCTGAGTGAAAAGGCCCTTGAGTATAAGAGTGAGATCCATCTTTGTTTCATAGATCTGGAAAAGGCGTTTGACAGGGTCCCCTGGAGCAAACTTTGAGACTGTTTGGCAAGGAAGAACATTCCAGCACCCCTGATTCATGCAATACAGAGCTTCTACAAATCTTGCAGAAATTATGTGAGGACAGCAAACTATAAGTCAGAAGAGTTCAGGACCACCACTGGTGTAAGACAAGGTGATATCCTGTCACCTTATCTTTTCATACTCCTCATGGACGATGTCATCAAGGCATGTAAAGAGAGAACAAGAAAGTATTCAGTGGGGTACTGGAAGATGAGACAGGTCTGTATTTCAGAGCTGGCATTTGCTGATGATGTTGTCCTGATTGCTAAATCAGAGGCACATCTCCAATCCAACCTGCAAGTCTGGAAGGAAGAGCTGGAGAAGAGAGGGATGGTCATAAGGAGCTCTAAAACAAAATCCATGGTGATATCACGAGAAGAAAGAGTACATCAGATTACGCTGGGAGAACAGGTCCTGGAGCAGGTCGACCACTTTAAATACCTCGTAGCTATTATAGACCGAAAGGGAGGCATCAGAGAAGAGTTGGCTACTCGAAAAGCAGCAGCTCGGAGACTTTTTCTGGCCATAAATCGAGGATTCCTCAGCAAGAGAGAGGTTGGTAAGAAAACGAAGATGGCTGTATACCACTCCAACTATGTCACAGTCTTGACATATGGATGCGAATCATGGGCAATGACTAAAACCGCAAAAGCCAGATCCAAACCTCAGAAATGAGGTATCTTAGGAAGGTGGTTGAAGTAACAAGAAGAGACATGGTCCGCATCCACAAGACTTAGGCTCATCAAGCACCTTTCCTCCTGTGGGTGGGGAGCAGACCAGCACTCATTAATCCAAATCTATACTGGATATGTGCTCCCAGTGATTGACTACTCGCTCCCCCTCCAAACTATTGCAAGTAAAAGCCTCCTACAAAAGCTAGACAAAGTCCAAAATCACGCTCTACGGTTTAAAAGTGGTGCCATGAAGATAACGCCGACAGATGCATGCGAAATCAACACCAATATTGAACCCGTAAACCTAAGAAGAGAACGTTCAGCTGTGGAACTATACAAAAGGTATCTGAGAATGGACACAGACGAGGAGAATAGGAAAATGATAGAGCGGTGGCACCAAAAACACAGAATACAAAAGACATATTTTCTTAAAAATGCAAAAGAAGCTAGCATCAAACACCACCTACCAGCAGTTAGAAAGCCAATGGTAACTATCAATAATGAACCACCTTGTTGGCAGGCAACTTCTCCCACAGTAAGAACTGAACTCTCTGACTCCTCAGCAGAAAACAATACTCTAGTACCACTACTGAAAACATTCACTTTAGAAACTATAGACTCATATCCACAAGACATCATCCGTGTCTACACAGATGGATCTGCATTTAAAGCTACCACCAATGCTGGATATGGCGCAGTGATAAAATACCCCAACCTGCACCCAGAAGACCACCCTTGCATCTTTGGCCCCTGCGGAGAAATTTGTTCCAGCTATGATGCAGAAATAACACTAGAAAAAGCATTGTGCCGGATAATCTCAGACTTTGAAAGTGGCATCACTCTACCTGAGGATATCGTTATATTCTCAGACTCAAAATCAGCCATCAAAGCCCTAGAAAGCAAAATGTCTCCTAATATTAATAACATCTGTAGACTAATTGACCAACTGTTCACTTCCTATTCGTCGAAGTTACACCCCAGTGGATCCCTGGGCATGTCGGAGTCCCAGAAAATGAAAAAGCCGATAAACTATCCAAAAGAGGAGCAGCACTGCCCCAGTTCCCATCACGTACCACACTGCAAACCTGCCAACAGATCCTGAGAAACAATTATAGGCAAGAATGGCTAAACCAGTGGGCTACCTCCCAGTCAGGGCGTCAATTCTTCAAACATCAAGCCAAACCAAACCCTCAAGATCCAGTTAAACAACTGAAAAGAAGAGATCAGAGTCTAATTTTCCATCTGAGAACAGGCCATGCCCCCGTCAATAAACATTTAAATAGAATAAACCCACTACGTGAACCAAACTGTCGGCACTGCCACCACCATGAGGAATCAGTTGAACACCTGCTGTTACAGTGCCAAGACTAATGACCTGCGACACCAGCTACTCCCATCGCACCCAACCATCCACAATACACTCTACACATCATCACAACAACTGAGGAAGACTTGCACTTTTGTCAGAGAGGCAATGGGCTGTCAAGAGCTACCTGCTCACACCTAAAGGGATTATATCATCACCATCATGTCTGCAGAATGGGAGAAGATCGGCTACCACGACAAGCATGGGAAACAAAGAGCCAGGGATCCAGACCCCCAGGACGACCCAGAGTCCGCTGGGAAGACAACATTGGACAATCTTTGAAGGACCGAGGACTAGAACGAAACCAGGCCAGGAGGAAGACAGCCGATAGGATAGTCTGGCGCTCACTCTTCCAAACCTCTATACCTCACGGTAGAAGGGGAACGACTAAGTAAGTAAGTAATGTTACTGACAGGGCCCAGCGGATGCGATAATCTAATCATCACCTGTGTGTGTAAATACCCCAGACTGATTTCTCAGACGGACAATATGGCATTCTTTATGTCGATCGGGCAAGACCGTCTTTGGTAAACAGGCACCGTCGCTATTAACAGGTGGTCAGACTGATTGAATTGATAAGGATAAGCGTATAACCCACTGACCGGTCTAATTACCATCGATAATATCACAGTTCACCTGGCGGAACGTAAATACGCCTGGGAGTGGTCGCAGAAAAAAGAATGGAATGGCAAAATATGCCAAATAATCGACGAGTGAGAGAAAATGAAGAAAAGAAGTAATACTGCCGGAGTGGATGAGAAGGGCACAAAAGTACATGTAAAAACTACAGATGTTTTTTGTCACAGAGTCAATCAGGATGTAATTAGCCTCACAGACATAGGTTCACTTCCACGTACGTATATTGTAGCATTGTGCATAGCTGGTGGTCATATAAGGATATATAAGGATGACTCCAGATATGCCTCCATGCATCCACAACAGAGTTAATGAACAGTACCGGAGAAGTCTATTATGGCAACGGAGCCAGGTTTGATTCACAGTATCGACGCTCTCCAGTTACCCAGCTGTAAGTGGGTACCTGACTTTGCTCTTGAGTTAATGAAAACATACACAGAAGAAAGGAAATTGTCACTACACCTCTCTATGCTGGACCTAGTATAGGGAAGAATTTAACACTTCACTCATTTACGACAGTATCTGCTATGGGACTACCTTAACTTTCTACTGGAGACAGGAAGCTGTGGATATAAATCATCGCCTACGCCACCAGACGTGAAGAAGAAGATGGTTCCAGGTGATTCCAGGTGATCATCAGAATTTTGACCTAAATCAAAGCTAAATTGTCATACTCTCACAGTGATCAGCGATCAGTTTGGTGGAAACGTATATAACTGTTCAGATTCATAAAATCGCCTTTTCAAAACATTGTTAGTGTGATAAGTACAATCATTAATCACTTCTTGGATTCCCGTCAACGGCAAAATTTGGGCTGGCATTCTTACATGAATTACATGATTATAATATTACATAAAAATTATTTTGTTACGTAAATTATATAATTGCATATTGCATAAATTATATGATTATATATTATATAAATTATATATTACATACATTATTTGATTGTATATTACATCTTCTTCTTCGTACACTCTCAGACGTCCACTTGCATGTTTTCAAAGAAAGCAGTAGTCAGTTTGAGGCTATGTGAATCTCCGTAGAGCTTTTCCACGAATGGTACTGGTGTCTGCCATATGTGCTTTTTCTGTTCCGCATATGTTGGGCAACTTTGACGCAGATGTTCAGCAGTCATTTTATCAGTGCCACAGTTACACTGATCGGTAGTTTCTATCTTTAGCTTGTTGAAGAGATGGTATCTCAATCTGTTGTGGCCAGTGCGGAGTCTGAAGATTACCACTTGTTCTCTTCTGTTGAGCTGGTAGTATGCATCATTTTGTGTGTGACCTGGATGCTCTACATCCCATTTGTTTCTGTGTTTGATTCTGTTAAAACTCTTTGCTTCTTCGACAGTTACGCTTGCATCTGGCTGAGGTAGCTTTCCACCTTACTTTGTCAATCTGTCAGCCTCTTCATTGTCGGTGATGTTACAATGAGATGGGATCCATTGGTACTTTGTTATCCAGTATCCAGTAGTCTACACATAAAAAATAAGTGTTTGCTTTTTATAAGTGTTTGCTAGTGTTCTTTGTAGCACGCCCCTTTCAACCATCTACCATATACATGAAGCTGTTGGTTATATCAGGACGCGTTTCATTTATTATAATATGCTTTTGTTTGTATTTATACTACATTATCTCTAGTAGAGTTTTTTTTAAATTTTTGTAGTTATATTTCATTGTGGTTTTATTATCCAATACATGATATTGTCTAAACTGGTATGTTTTTATTTTTCACTGGAAGGTTTTTGGTCAGTCCGTATTTATCTCGGGGGAGTCTTTCACCAGTGTAGACTACTGGCTCGCATCCTTTTTATTTATTTTTTATATGTTATCTTTTGTTTTTGTAATATAGTGTTTTATTAACTTTTGTATTTCTGATTGGGTCTTAGTGCCTATGAAATTTTCTACACTCATTTCTACCTTGTGGTTACTACAGCATGTCTTAATGTTTTGCCTCTGCTGGTCATAATTTTTGCAGTCCACCAGAAAGTGTCTAATCGTGTATGGTTCTTGACACTCTTCGCACGTGGGTTCCTCTATGTAAAGTTTGGAAATGTTGTTGTTGTTGATTTCGTCTACTATGATGCTGTAATACCCTGTTCAACCTGAAAGTTGGTTATAATTGGGGTATATAGGGTGTTTTAAGTTTGGAAAGTCCGCTGCTGGCCTTTTTATATTGCGAGCGTGGGCGTATCGGAGGGCAATACATCGTCTCAGTCTTTCGGACTTAATTTTTGCGTTTGGTGTGCAGACTCGAACGAGGTGTGTAAGTTTGGTCCTGAAAACATATTCGTTCTTCTCAACCCTGGCATCGACTACCTTCATCTATATATCCTTTTACTGGGACGATCCTTAGCTTCCTTTGCATCTCTGGTTTTCTTTAATTGGTTTTGTCTACGAATTGTAGCAATTTGTCGAAGATCGTTTTCACAATAACTTTTAACATGCTGGCCTGCTGTACCTCGAATATCTGTGAAATTAAGGCACATAGCAACTATTCCTTGTCAACATATTTGCATGGTCTTCTCCTTCATAAAATGCAATATATTCCAGTTCCTTCCTTCACTCCATTCGTTCGCAATTCACGTAAATCCATGGTACCGTTGACACAAAATTCACTCAGCCATTTGCAAATCGTTCGCGACACACACAAGAGAGTGCGTTGATTTGATTGGACGATATTTTCTTTATACAGTGAATGGTTGTTGCGTGCATATTTTGTCGCACATATTACAAAAATCGATATGGCTATTTAATATGGGAAAAATATAGACATTCATTCATTTGTGTATGAAAATGCTGTCTATGGTAAAAGCGAGAGAATCCATGTTTGATTCACACTTTTGATTATAGGAGTAATCGTTCTGGATATTGATCCGGCGCAAGGATATTGCTCTTATATTTGTACTTATTTTTAGGGCCAGAAAATAGATTAATTTGCTTATTATGTTTATGGCCTGAATTCATATGTATTACATATTATTAGTACAAGTAAAATCAGTCCTATATTGTATATTTTGGATGGGTAGGCGGGACTAGATTCTTGTTATTCCGGTCTAGCGGAAGTATGAGTTGTCTTGACAAGTCGTGATGAGTTCCGATGTACCGTGATAATGGCGGGTACGCACTTTTCAAAGGGCTGGTAGATTCTTAAGGAAATATGATTTCAGGAGGTGGTTTTCTTCTAAATGAGATTGTATCTCTACTATAGTTTATGTTAGGGACTCTCCTAAGGTACGGTACAATGTATAATTCGGACTCCATGTATTGCCAGACCCTATTTTGATGATCTCATGTCGATTCGACCTAGATGGAACATTGTGCTTCGTATCGCTAGGGTCGTGTTTTGTATCGACAAAGATGACAGACTTTCCTACAGCGGTTATGGCTACGTGAATTAACCTGATCACCGTAGAGCTGTATGGAAACATTTATGAAATCATTTTTATACCCATTATAAATTAACTCTGGCTTATATTCTCCTTCCTATGAATGAGTGAACGACAACTCAGGGAGGCGGCCATGTTAGATTTCGGTCATCATTTGTTTTGATCACTGCCAAGAGAACAGATTATTTATCCTATTATCGGACAGTGACAGGGAGATCTCAATCTTGCTAGAAACCCCCTCTTTCGTGGTTTCATAATATATGCTACAAACTATGGACGTCAAGTAACTTTAGTTATTTACCGATCTGCCTTCACTGACGCGTTTAGTCAGATAGGGGGATGCGGCCATAATGTATCATGACAATTGAACTTTTGATGTACTGCCCATTATTTCTGAATGTGTCATGACTTCAGATCTGCTATGTATACCTACAAATTGATATGTCAACATACCATGATGTACTCGTATGTCCCAGTGTGTACGTCTGAATAAATTGAGTAAACAAAGATTCCAGCAATCTGCATTGGTGCCTTGTAGACACAAGTGTATGAGTGGTTATATTGGTCAGCACACGAACAGTACACCATTCGCGGTAATCACACTCTACACTTCTACTTCATACATACACCATCCTGCGTCGGTTGGAGTGACCAAGTTTAGGGCCTGCTTCCCCTGGAGCCTTTGCCTTCCCTAACTCAGGACTAGGGTGAGTTACTGATGCGTGATGCCATATGATGATGGATGGTATCCGCATGTCTGGTTTTGTGTAGTGTGCAGATGTGTTCAGTCAAAACAATGTTCATACAAAAATAACAGGGCAATCCACATAGGACGTCAGTAAACTCACGACGTATAAAGTCAATGATTCTTGAAACAGCCGTTGACGTTTTTCTTCATTATTTATTGTGGACGCCACAGTGACAAAATGGTTACGCGAATATGTAGACACATCAAACAGTCATTATCACAGCAACATTCAATACAGCAATAGACGGTAGACAGCATTACAATGATGAGTCAGATGCATGTTATATTTCATAGTGCTGTAAATGTAGTCAGGTGAAAAACTCCATCCTTTTCTATAACAGCCAGGAGATAACCAGATGTATGAGATCAGTTCACTCTCCTTAGTTTGACTTCAGCAAGACAGACACGTCTGCCGAAGTATAAATAATGTCCTCAAAAATATCCTCTAGATAATAAAGGTTTTCCAAACCTAGTTCATTTAACAAAGTAGCAAGTAATGGTCCTTGGTACATGCATCAACCGATGCAGTACAATGCAGCGACATGTGAGCTGGGAAAAAACATCTCGTGACGACGACTTTCGAAGACAGGCTATGAATCGAAATCGCTCACGACCCAAAATCGATAGAGTTAATGAAAAAGTCAATTTACCTTGCTTTCATGAAATACACAGAAATATCACGCCTCCCGACATGTGGGAAACACTAGAGGTATTATCTCGAATAAACGAAATATCCATAAGAGGACTACACATCCCTGACAGAACAAAAAATAGCGGAGATCCCCTCTTCAACGAGGCATCTCTTTCGCCATTCCAAATCGCTCACTCCACTAGTGGTGGGCGGAAACCGATCGACCAAGAAGCAAGACAAGTCATGCGCAGTCCAGCGCAAAATGACCACAGCTCAAACTTAACTGCATTCGATACCAACGCGAGAAGACAAATGCTTACCGAGAAAAGTGACTATAAATTTCAAGCAGTTGTTGCCCTTGCGTTATAAAATAGATATTGAAATAAAACGATGTTGCGAGAATTTATCACGCAACATATCACCACCTCCTCCCGATAAAAAAAAAATGTGGAACATATTTTTTTTTTCAATATCAAAGAGCATGCGATAAGCGGCTCAAAACGCACGAATTATGCGCTGATAATTAATTAAATTGCCAAACAATAGGCTAATTATAGAGTGTCTGGTGAGGATATACCTCAACAGAAAAATAAATATGTCTCAAAAAATATTCACATCGGGGAGGTGTCACCAACACACATCACGTTAGCATGTAAACACAATATACGTATGCAAGTTACTATAATCATCATTAAACAGCATACTCTAATATTGTCTTTAAAAATGGATGTACAAATCTGATAGGAAAATTTAAATAGTACATTCTTTGACATGTAATGACATAAGTACATAGTAAAGTTAAACTACATGACGATCCAGGACATATGCTCTGGTATTCCGAGGGTAAGTACACAATCTAGAACTCGTCATGCTTGATACTAGTAAGGTAAGTCCTCAGCTCAACAATGACATTCTGAGAAAGTACAAGCAATATAATGCTAATTAATAACTAATATGCTTCATAAGGTACAATACATTATTAATAATTGTGGCTGTTTAGTAAACTAACGGCCCTTATATTAACTACTCAGTCCTCCTCTATCATCTTAAAAAACGAACAGAAGAAGATGACAACAAAGCACGATAGTGTGTACATATAAAGTAAGTACAGATGTGCTAATCTATTGTAGAAATATAGGTGTGTTATGACTCTGTAATATATGGAAATATAGGACAGAAGTATTAGTTGGAGTCATGTGGGCATCTAGACAAAATGTCAGCCATCACATTATCCGCACCACGGATAGCTCGTACCGTGAAGTGAAAAGGTTGAAGAGCTATAGCATATCGAGTGGATCTCGAACTCTTCAAATTCTTAGTCTGAATAGCTGTAAGAGCTTTCTGATCAGTCTCTAGAATGAAATGTGCGCCCAGGAGGAATCTTTGTAGCTTTAGAATTGACCAAACCATCGCTAACAACTCACGGTCTAAAACCGAGTAGTTCCTCTCTGCCGCATTTAGTTTTCTAGAAATGTACATAACAGGATGCAGAGTATTTGCATATTCTTGCATCAGTGCTGCTCCAATCCCAGTGGATGAAGCATCACTCCGAAGAACAAAAGTCCTATCAAGAGTAGGTAATCTTAAGATGGGAGGAGAAGAAAATATATTCTTGATTTGGTCTAGTGAAGATTGGCATTCTTCAGACCAACGGACCAGATTAGGCGAACCTTTCTTCAACAATGTTGAGAGAGGTGCCATGATCGAAGATAAATTTGGAATAAATCTCCCATAAAATTGAATTAAACCTAAGAGACTCCTAACTTGTTTCTTCGTTTTAGGAACAGAGATGTTCAGTATTTTGGAAGTATTGTGGTCTTCTGTCTTCAAGAGACCATGACCAACACGATGACCCAGGAAAGAGATTTCACCAAAACCAACAAAAGCTTTAGAAGGTTTTGCTGTCAAATTATTCTCACGTAGAGTGGACAGTAAGTCATATAACCCTAAATAGTGATCTTCCCAGGTATCACTGAAGACAGATGTCATCTAAGTATGCGATGACATCCGAACGATGTGACAGAATTCGACGCATCATGCGAACGAAAGTGGCAGGGGCGTTCATGAGACCAAAAGGCATAACATTCCATTGAAATAGACCCCTAGGTGTAGAAAAAGCAGTAAGAGGTTTGGCATGCTCTGCTAAAGGCACTTGCCAATAACCTTTAGACAAGTCAAGTTTAGTGAAGAATCTAGAATTAGAAAGTCTAATCAGTAGATCTTCTAACAAAGGCATCGGTTCAGCGTCGAACTTTGTGACCTGATTCAATTTGCGATAATCAACGCAAATTCGTATGTTCTTATCCTTCTTCCGGACAATAACCATGGAAGAAGAATATGGTGAAGTCGATGGTTCAATTATATTTAATTGAATCATTTCATCCAATTCCTTTTCCACTTGCGACTGAAAGTGTATAGGAATAGGATACGGCCTAACCCTAATTGGATTATTGTCGGTAAGAATTATGTCATGTTCTATGACATCTGTGTGTCCAGGAATGTCAGTGAGAACATCCTGAAATGTTTGTAACATCGACGAGACTTGTCGATGTTCGTCACCAGAAAGATTAGGAGAAACAGAAACGTTTTTCCAAGATTCCGTGGAATGTAATGGAACCACTGGAAGGGGAAGGTTGACATCAGAGAAGGTAGCTTCCTCATCCTGAATGACAGACAGGGATGAATAATGACCGTGAGGTGCAGGAGCATCATCCGTTGCCTGGAAAATAGGCAGCAAATAGTCCGGACGTTCGTGAAATTCCGAAAGCATGTTTATGTGGAAAGTTTTATGCTTTCCATCAATATCGACCACATAGTCAACATCGGAAATCCGAGAGACTATTGCATACGGACCTTTCCATGCAATAAGAAGTCTATTTTCCCTACTGGGGAGTAGGACGAATGCTTTGTCACCTGGACAAAGTTGTCGTAGACATCTATTCTTGTTAGCAAACTGCCTTGCCTTCTCTTTAGCAATTTCTGATGAAGCAGTTGCTAGCTTACATGCCTCAATGATCTTTTGTCTAAGAGCAATGACATACTCATATGAGGATTGAGTTTCATCGCTAATATCATCGGCAGTGATGAGATCGTGTAATAAAGACATAGGGCCGCGTGGACGCGCGCCAAAGACAAGTTCGAAGGGAGAAAATCCTGTGTGTTCATTAGGGACTTCTCTATAGGCAAAGAGAGCCGCGGGTAAAACCCTGTCCCAATCTTGAGGATGATCTTCAGTTATCTTACCAAGCAAAGTCTTGAGCGTTCTATTCAGACGCTCAACTAACCCATTAGACATAGGATGGTAGATACTACTGAGAGATCGTTCAATATGTAAGGTAGACATTACCTGTGACATAGTGTCAGATATGAGTTGAGTGCCATGGTCTGACAATATTTCTCTGGGGAACCCCAAGCGAGAAAATATCAACCAAAGAGCATCTGCGATATCTGTAGTAGATATGCTCTTAAGAGGAATAGCCTCTGGCCAACGTGTGCACATATCGACACATGTAAGGATAAACTGATGTCCTCTGGCCGACTTGACCTTAAAAGGGCCAATAATATCTATGGCCATTTTCTGAAACGGCCGAATAGGAATGTCAGCAGCCTGGATAGGCGCAGCATGTCGTGGTCCTCTAGATTTGACCTCCTGACATACCTTGCATGATCGGCAGTAAATACGAATGTCCTTATTGACAAAAGGCCAAAAGAAAGCCGCAAGGACTCTCGACTTCGTACGGGCAAAACCCATATGTCCAGCACATTGCGAGTCATGAGCATGTTGTAATATTTGGACTCTCATGCTCTTGGGAACAAGAATTTGCGAATGTGCCGACGTAGTCGAATCTTGTACCATACGTACAAGTACGCCGTTTCTCATTGCAATCCAAGATTTTCTATTTGTATCCTGATTCGGATCACCTTTCTTCGCAAGAACGAAGAATTTTTTTAAAGAAGGATCTTCTTCTTGCAATTTTATGAAAGAGTCACGAGTGATTACTAAGTGACTATCTTGGCTATCAACTTCATTATCACTATTCAGTGAAGTTTCGGGTGTTTGTAGAGCTTGTGCTCTTGTAACTACTGCATTTGTAGCTTGCATGTTATTATCTTCCCAAGCAGCAATCTGCTGTGGGGTACACTCCCTAACTCCGTGAATACGACCAATAATAAGGTCCGCAATAGGATTAGGTAAGAGACAAGCATGCACATCTCCAGTAAAGAAAGGAGTGGCAATGCGAATTACAGCAGTAGGATATTTTTCTAGAGTGCCGCCAAATGTGACACATTTAATAACCCTTCCTGTAGCACAAGATGGATCTACAAGCGATTGTCTAACACCAATAGTGGTGCATCCGGAATCGAAAAGTAGTGAGACCGGAGTATCATTAACAAGACCCTTATGTAGAATTAAAGAACCCCTCCCGTCATGCGCAACAGCAGCAGGAAGAGCGGGAAGTGGGTGACCACAACTCAAAGTAGTTATGGTACCCGGTTCGAATAAAGTACTGCATTGGGGGCATTTGTTTGCTCTCTCAAAGTCAAAAGCAGAACCAGTGACAGCGTCAAAGTTTTTACTATCAACAACATGATTACAGGCTCCCTCAGTTTCCTGTTGTACAGCATTAGCCTGCTGATATCTCTTTTTTTTGTGTTGAGATCTACCCCGACTATTATTACCTCTGAAGTTATCAGAGTTATTATTATCTCTGCAGTTATTATTGTCTCTATTGTAATTGTTATCCTGGTTCGAATTCCAGTTTCCACGATTACTATCATGTTCACATTGATGCGAACATCTATTTGTTTGGTTCTGAGGTCTTCGGCAGGAATAACCTCTATTACCATATCCTCTTTTGAAATGCTTATAATTATTAGGGTGATAGTAACGAGTACTATCAGGTTGTCTCCAATTCTTCGAAGAAGAATCACCATGAAATTGATTTCCATGATTTTGACAGAAATTACCGCTACTCTTTCTATCAAAATTTTGTTGGAATCTACGAGCAAAGTTTTGACCATACGGAGCTGCCGAAGCAACTGGTAAACCTTCTTTCACCTTAGAGTTACCCATGGTTATGTGTGGGTGCGCAGTTACGTATTGGCAACAGAAATCTTCCATTTCTTTTATTGTTTTAGGTTTACGTTCATGAAGGAAAGCAAGGAAAGACTCATTGACAGACGACATGACTTTGTCTCTAAGTATTAAGTCCATAAGTCCTTCATAAGTTTTTTCCGTCTTAGATAGTTCAACCCATCGTGAGAAAGTAATGCGTATTCTTGCAATAAACTCGGAGAATTCAACTCCATTTTCAGGTAACATGTTTTTAAATTGTAGACGATAGCCGTCTTCGTTAAGCTGATATTTCTTTAACAAAGCGGCCCTGACAACCTCATAATTGTTCTTGTCAGGTTCATCCACCATATTTAATATACTTAGAGCTTTACCTGTCAGTATCCCTGATAACTGATAAACATATTTTGCTTTGTCTATGTTATGAGCTGTACATGCTTGTTCAAATCTGTCCAGATAGAACATTATGTCATCACTGGAAGGACTAAATGTTGGTAACTTAATCTTAAAAGTATCATTATTAGCCTTACCAGAAGATGAACCCTTGTTTGAATCATTACCATTACTCATGCTCGTCAATTTCAATTTTTCCAACTCTAAAGCTAAGACCTTTTCTTCATGTTCCATTTTTGCTTTCTCTTTCCTCTCATCAGACTCTCTCTGTAATCTTCTTTCCTCAGCCTGAGCCTCTTTTTGAAGTCTTTCATTTTCAGCTTCTTTTTCAAGTCTTTTATTTTCAGCCTCTTTTTCAAGTCTTTTATTCTCAGCTTCTAGCTGGAGTTTTCTTTCCTCAGCTTCTGATTCCCTTTTTTGTTTTTCCATTTCCATTTGGAATCTCTTTTCATCCACCTGCATCTGCAGTTTCTTTTGTTCAGCTTCCATCTGCAGTTTCTTTTGTTCAGCTTCCATTGCTTTATCATATCGAGCAGTTGCAAATTCTTCTAACTTATCACCAGTCTTCCCAAGCAATTTACCCTGCTCAATAAAGTGCTCAAATGTAGACATGTTGTCTAACATATGAGTCCAAAACCTGAAATAATTAACTAATTTATTTCAAACCTAAGTGTAACAAGTCTTAATTAAGCACTTGTATATTCACATCACATTATATTATCCCAGTCTCTGTGGGAAACAAGTCTCCAATCAAAGAACTTGTATATGAAATATCAGCAATCAATTCTTGATCATAAGTGCACTTCTCATTCAATAGTGCACGACACTATTCATCATTCATTTATCATCAGTGTAGTAGTAACAGTGCATTAGCATAGCCCATTAACTAATTACTATAACTGTAAACAATGACTATGTAAACACATGCAGAATGTAAACATTGAAAATGTAAACAATACAAACAATGTAAACAATAACAATGTAAACAATAACAAAGATCAGCAACAATACAAAAACGTTCGCAGAAATCAACTAAAAATAAAGCAGAAATTAATGAAATATCACAAAAAATGTGACGATATCTGCGATAGAATTAAACAAAATACATGACACCACAGTGTATAAACAAAAATGTTGTATGAAACTAAATTATAGACAAGAGTAGGCTAACAAATACAAACAAATCAAAACAAAACTAAAGAATGCGAAATAATAACGAAAACAATATTAAAACATGTCATCACAGCTAACATAAATAGCAACAGAAGTCGCTTAGCAAATTCCAGTATCGGAAATTTGCAAACCCTACAGAAAACGCTCACAATAGACGACCTCTATGACGTGGCATAATCTAACGGAGACACCACCCAACCGAGAACCCGCTGAAATATAAACATATAAATATACAAATAACATATAAACATATAACATATAGAATGAGATGATACACAGAAGACTCAGCAGAAGTATAAGGGCACAGTTTACATACAAACAGGCCACTTAACTTATAGGCTTCCAATCGTAGAACAGCAGAAAAAACGGATGTCAATCAACGTCCTAAAGAGCGAAGCTCCAACGATGATGGCACATCTGAACTGCTTCCACTGCTAACACGATGGTACAAGAGCTTCTGAAATACTGTGTGTTGAGTTGTTTCGGCACTTGACCTTCTAATCCAAAAGTAAGTTGATGGAAATCGGTACTTGGCCTTCTTCAGAAAACAACCCGTTTCAACCGGCACTTGACCTTCACAAAAACGACAGCACTGGAACCTTGACAGCAGCAACTTGCTTGACTTGCGTAAAAGATAACAGCAGTCCGAGTTATCCGGCAACATGTAACAACGCCGGGTACTGTCAAATTCTTGTTTCCGTCAAAAAGTTGAAATTTTGACTTTTACCGGGCAACGCCGAGTACTTTGAAAATTTTGAAGATGTTGACTGTATTGAAGAATGTTAATTTCTTGAAGGATGCTGATGAATTCTTGTTGAAAATGAAGTGGGTAAGGGACCCCGTGTTTGCTGGTACCAGAATCAAACCAGCTTATGGCCACCAAATGATGCGTGATGCCATATGATGATGGATGGTATCCGCATGTCTGGTTTTGTGTAGTGTGCAGATGTGTTCAGTCAAAACAATGTTCATACAAAAATAACAGGGCAATCCACATAGGACGTCAGTAAACTCACGACGTATAAAGTCAATGATTCTTGAAACAGCCGTTGACGTTTTTCTTCATTATTTATTGTGGACGCCACAGTGACAAAATGGTTACGCGAATATGTAGGCACATCAAACAGTCATTATCACAGCAACATTCAATACAGCAATAGACGGTAGACAGCATTACAATGATGAGTCAGATGCATGTTATATTTCATAGTGCTGTAAATGTAGTCAGGTGAAAAACTCCATCCTTTTCTATAACAGCCAGGAGATAACCAGATGTATGAGATCAGTTCACTCTCCTTAGTTTGACTTCAGCAAGACAGACACGTCTGCCGAAGTATAAATAATGTCCTCAAAAATATCCTCTAGATAATAAAGGTTTTCCAAACCTAGTTCATTTAACAAAGTAGCAAGTAATGGTCCTTGGTACATGCATCAACCGATGCAGTACAATACAGCGACATGTGAGCTGGGAAAAAACATCTCGTGACGACGACTTTCGAAGACAGGCTATGAATCGAAATCGCTCACGACCCAAAATCGATAGAGTTAATGAAAATGTTAATTTACCTTGCCTTCCGGAAATACACAGAAATATTATGCCTCCCGGCATGTGCAAATACACTAGAGGTATTATCTCGAATAAACGAAACATCCATAAGAGGACTACACATCCCTGACAGAACAAAAAATAGCGGAGATCCCCTCTTCAACGAGGCATCTCTTTCGCCATTCCAAATCGCTCACTCCACTAGTGGTGGGCGGAAACCGATCGACCAAGAAGCAAGACAAGTCATGCGCAGTCCAGCGCAAAATGACCACAGCTCAAACTTAACTGCATTCGATACCAACGCGAGAAGACAAATGCTTACCGAGAAAAGTGACTATAAATTTCAAGCAGTTGTTGCCCTTGCGTTATAAAATAGATATTGAAATAAAACGATGTTGCGAGAATTTATCACGCAACAGTTACCCATTTACAGCTGGGTAGACTGGGGGCATGCCTGATCTCAACAACACACCACTCTTCCTTACAGAGCATACAGACTGACACTTTACAGAGTGGAAAGAAGAAAAGAAACTTTACAGTGGCGAGCCAGATTCCTGGGTCCAGCTTACGCAGTTTTGTGTTGAGAATCACAGTTTACAGCTGAAAGAACATTTGTTTGAACACATCAACACCAGTAGGACAGCTATACAGTCGATGTCAGCTTGACCTGTATTACCGATAGGATGCTGTATCTAGGTCAGCGCTTGTTGACAGTTTTTCGCTGTACAGACAGTATTACACAGGACAGTGGTATCAAGTGTAGAAAATATCTGGAGCAGTATTGTTGACATTTCTCAACGTACAGAAGAATCACAGTGTTGTTGAACATAAAGTGCATAGTTCATCGTTGGATCTTCATATGCTCAACAGAGAAAAATTGACAGTGTAATAGTTTAAAATTAAATCTATTACTGAATAAAGTGGCAAGTTATTAGTATTAAAATAAACTGTGCCTGCTTTACAACACTATACCTGCAACACATTCCATTCATGACATAAATTATATTGTATGCTATATGCTATTTATGCTTACATGTTATTTGTTATGTATTAAATTAGTTTTTGTTCTGTGTGACTAGTACAAGGTATGCCGAGTGACATTGGTCTGGTACTAGTATTCTATAGGTACACATTTTCTTAATTGGAAATTTGTTAGCAACAATTTGCTGCTATTTCTGTTAGTTGTGATGAGGTGTTCTTTTCTTCGTTGTTTTTGTTAATAATTTTGTGTTCCTTAGTTTTGTTTGATTTGTTTGTATAATTGTAGGTCTCATCTTTTCTATTTTTGATTTCTTTACACCCTTATGTTTATACACTGTGGCGTTATTTGTCTTGTTATCTTATTGCAGTTATCATCACGGATTCTGTGATCATTTTTTTTTTTCATTTCTCCTATTTAATTTAATTTGATCTCTGCAAATGTGTTCATATTGTCTTTTCTTGTTTGTCCTTTGTAATGTCTTTAGTTGACATATGACATAGGAGTTATAGTGGTATACACTGATAGTATAGTACAGATCAGTACTTTATGATTATTTTCCACAGGTACCCAAGTGATCTTTGATTACATTGAGATATACAAGACCTTTGTAAGGCTTGTCTCCCACAGTATTTGAGATACAGTTATTGTTGTCCACAGGTACTCAAGTTATCATTGGTTATTATAAACCATACAAGTTTGGACTAAGACTAAGTCTATGGTATAGACTTGTCTCCCATTAAAGTGAAATAGGGTAATTTATTTACTTTTTCAGGTTTCTGATTTAAGAAGACAATATGTCTACATTAGATTATTTTATTGCACAAGGAAAATCTCTTGATAAGACTGGAAAAGACTTAGAACAATGGGCTGTTGCTCAATATGACAAAGCATTAGCTGCAGAAGAGAAAAAAACTGCTGCTGCTGTTGAAGAAAGAAAAGCTGCTGCTGAGGAAAAAAAAAGCTGCGGCTGAGGAGAGAAAACTTCAAATAGAAGAAAAAAAAGCTGCTGCAGAAGAAAGGAAAGCTCTAGCTGAAGAAAAAAGATTAGAAAAAGAAGCTGATACTGCTGCTGAACTTAAGAAATTGCAGATGCAAGTGGAGGAAAGGAGATTTGAGGCAGAACAGAAGAAATTAGAAGCTGCTGCAGAACAGAAAAAATTAGAAGTTGCTGCTGCTGCAGAACAGAAAAAATTAGAAGCTGCTGCTGCTGCAGAACAAAAAAAATTAGATAGAGAAGCTGAAGAGAGAAAAGCAATAAGAGAACATGAGTTTGAATTAGAGAAATTAAAATTGACATGTATGAGTAATGTTAATCAGGCATCTGGTGGTAATGGTAAACCCTTTGTGTACAAGGTCAAGGTACCAGCGTTTAACCCTACCAGTGATGACATAACATTTTGGCTTTCTAGATTTGAACGGGCTTGTCGATCTCATAATGTTGACAAATCACAGTATGTGAATCAGTTGTCTGAAAATCTAAAAGGGGAGTCCCGAAGTAAGTTATATTTTGTTGAAGAGGCCGACAAAGATAATTATGATGCTGTTAGGGCAGCTTTGATAAAGAGATATCAGCTGTCTGAGGAAGGTTACCGTCTTTTGTTTAAAACAATGAGACCTGAGGTAGGTGTAGAATTCTCAGATTTCATCTCAAAAGCACGAATTACACTTTCACGATGGATTGAATTATCCAAAACAGAGAAAACATTTGATGGTCTTACGGATTTATTGCTAAGAGACAAGGTCATGTCTTCTGTAAATAAATCATTCCTAGAGTTCTTACATGAGCGTAAACCTGGTACAATAAAGCAAATGGAAGAATATTGTGACCAGTATGCCACGGCACACCCTGACATGATTCTTAGTAACTCTAACATTAAAGAGAGTATGCCAGTTGCTTCGGCAACAGAATATAATCAGAATTACTCACACAAATTCCAAGGAGCTAAAAATAAATTTGATAAAAAGGTTAATTGGAATAAGTATCAAAACCAAGATAACCACTCAAATCAGGGTTCTTCTTCGAAGAACTGGAATCGGGCTGATAGTCCTCGACACGCGAGGGGTACCCATAATGTTAGAAATTCTCGGAAAGGGAGTAGCTATAGGAACTACCCAAGTGCTTCATGGAGACAAAAAAAACAATATTACAGGGATACTCAATATAATGAGCATGATGATTATGATCATGAATATTATGATTCAAACCCAAATAGGGGTTATAACAGAGGCAATAATAATTATAGAGACAATTATAACCGAGGTAGATCACAACACAAAAGACATGGTAAATCTTATTACCAGGCTAACTCTGCACAACAGGAGTTCCACGACACCGATAATCAGAATAATGATAAAAAAGACTCCAACAGTGTAGCAAATTCCGCTTTCGATTTTGCTAGAGCATCTGAGTGTTCGCAATGCAAAACATTATTCGATCCAACCACAGTTTCTACTTTAAGCTGCGGTCACCCGCTTCCCGCTCTCCATGCGTCAATTGCGCATAATGGAAGGGGTGCTCTTGTCTTTAATAGGGGCCTAATAGATGGTACTCCGGTATCAATTCTTTTCGATTCGGGGTGCACTACCATTGGAGTGAGGCAATCACTCGTAAATCCTTCTCGAGCTACAGGCAATATAGTCAAATGTGTAACATTTGGTGGCACATTGGAGAAGTACTCCACTGCCATTATCAATATTGCTACGCCTTTCTTTACAGGAGAGGTGCAAGCATGTCTCTTGCCGAATCCGATCGCTGATCTTATCATCGGTCGCATTCATGGAGTGAAAGAATGCACTCCACAGCAAATTTCTAATTGGGAAAATGTTAATATGCAATCTGCTAATGCAGTAATCACTAGGGCTCAAGCTCTTAATATGCCACAATCTTCACATTCTGAAGATAATGATGCGCAGATCCAAGATGATCCCTTGGAGATTTCCCACGATTCCTTTATCAAACAGCAGGAAGATGATCCTACTCTAAAGAAATTCTTTACTCTGGCAACAAAAGGTGATCCGAATAAGGATACAAATCGTAAATCTTGGATTACGATGAAGAATGGCGTACTTGTACGTATGGTACAAGACTCCGCTAAGTCCATTCATTCTCAAATCCTTGTGCCTAAAAATATGAGAGTTAAAATCTTACAGCACGCTCATGATTCGCAGTGTGCTGGACATATGGGTTTTTCCCGTACTAAAGCTAGAGTTCTTCAATCTTTCTTTTGGCCTGCTGTGAATAAGGACATACGAATCTATTGTCGATCTTGTAAAGTATGTCAAGAGATTAAATCCAGAGGTCCACGCCATGATGCACCTATTCAGGCTGCAGACATTCCCATTCGGCCATTTCAAAAAATGGCGATAGACATCATTGGTCCATTTAAGATAAAGTCTGCTAGAGGACACCAATTTATTTTGACGTGTGTTGATATGTGCACACGTTGGCCGGAGGCTGTTCCTCTAAAGAGCATAACTACTGCTGATGTCGCAGATGCTCTTTGGTTAATATTTTCTCGTCTGGGGTTTCCAGCAGAAATATTATCCGACCATGGTACCCAACTCATATCGGATACCATGTCTCAAGTAATGTCGACTCTGAAGATAGAGAGATCGCTGAGTAGTATTTATCATCCTATGTCCAATGGGATGGTGGAACGTTTGAATAGAACTCTGAAAAACCTACTAGGTAAGATAACAGAAGATCATCCTCAGGATTGGGATAGGGTTTTACCCGCGGCTCTCTTTGCATATAGAGAGGTCGCCAACGAACATACAGGATTTTCTCCCTTTGAACTTGTCTTTGGCGCGAAACCGCGAGGTCCTATGTCCTTACTTCATGATCTTATAACTGCTGATAATATTGTCGATGACACAAAATCCTCTTATGAATATGTCATCGCACTTAGACACAAGATTATTGAAGCATGCAAATTGGCAACTGCTTCTTCTGAATTTGCGAAACAGAAGGCAAGGGAATTTGCCAATAAAAAGAGATGTTTGCGACAACTTTGTCCAGGTGACAAAGCATTTGTCTTGCTACCTTGTAGGGAAAATAGACTTCTCATTTCTTGGAAAGGTCCGTACGATATAATATCAAAAGTTTCCGATGTTGACTATATCGTCGATATTGACGGGAAGCGTAAAACCTTCCACATCAACATGCTCACGGAATTCCATGAACGTCCTGATTATTTACAACCTGTTTTCCAGGCAACGGACGATTTTCCAGTCCAACATGGACAGTACTCATCTCTGTCAGTAATACAGGATGAGGAAACGAGTTTCTCGGATGTAAATTTACCTTTTCCAATGATTCCTCTTCACTCTAATGAATCATGGAAAGATGTTGCAATTTCTCCAGAATTATCTCCAGGAGAGCAGAAACAAGTTTCTACTATGTTAGAACAATTTCAGGATGTCCTTACTGACATTCCTGGTCAAACTGATGTCATTCAACATGACATTATTCTTACTGACCATAGTCCTATAAGAGTCAGACCGTATCCTATCCCGATACATTTTCAAGCACAGGTAGAGAAAGAGTTAGATGAGATGATAGAGTTAAAAATTATTGAACCATCCACATCAGCATATTCTTCGCCGATGGTTATAGTACGAAAAAAAGACAATAACATACGTCTTTGCGTGGATTATCGCAAATTGAATCAAGTGACTAAATTCGATGCTGAACCTATGCCTTTACTAGAAGAGCTACTTACGAGACTATCGAATTCTCACTTCTTTACTAAACTCGATTTGTCTAAGGGATATTGGCAAGTTCCACTATCCGAACACGCCAAACCGTTTACTGCTTTTTCGACGCCTAGGGGTCTATTCCAATGGAATTTCATGCCTTTCGGTCTTATGAACGCCCCTGCTACATTTGTACGCATGATGCGTCGAATCCTATCTCATCGCTCAGATGTCATTGCGTATCTTGATGACATCTGTCTTTTCAGTGATACTTGGAACGATCACTATAATGGTATAAATGAACTATTGTCTATCTTACGCGAGCATAACCTGACAGCGAAACCATCGAAAGCATGTATTGGTTTTAGCGAAATATCTTTCTTAGGACACCGTGTTGGTCATGGGTTCCTAAAAACAGAAGACCATAATACAAGTAAGATACTTAACATTTCTATTCCTAAGACTAAAAAGCAAGTACGAAGTCTCTTAGGTCTAATACAATTTTATGGACGATTCATCCCGAATCTGTCCTCCATTATGTCACCTCTTTCTTCCTTGCTAAAGAAAGGGTCTCCTAATGTAGTCCATTGGACTCAAGAATGTCAATCCTCTTTGGATAAGGTTAAAACTATGTTTTCTACTTCACCTATCCTAGTATTGCCTTCTAAGGATAAGACATTTATTCTTCGTAGTGACGCTTCATCCACCGGGATTGGAGCTGCACTAATGCAAGAGTACTCTGGAACTCTGCATCCTGTGATGTATATTTCTCGGAAATTAAATGCCGCAGAGAAGAATTACTCGGTCCTAGACCGTGAATTATTGGCTATGGTTTGGTCAATCCTTAAACTGCAAAGATTTCTTCTGGGCGCGCATTTCATTGTGGAAACTGACCAGAAAGCTCTTACGGCTATTCAGAGTAAAAATCTGAAGAGCGCGAGATCAACGCGATACGCGATTGCTCTACAGCCATTTCATTTTTCGGTGCGAGCTATCCGTGGGTCAGAAAATGTGATGGCAGATATTTTGTCTAGATGCCCACATGATTCATAACTGTTATACAACTTTGATACAGTTGTTTCTATGTTGAAATGTGTACACATATGTAATATATCATATATTGATTGTAACACTACTTAGCGGTTCATTGATATTTATTCACCGCTGATCTTTCAATGTTTTTCGTCTTTGATGATCATGATGTTAAGATATCTTAGATGAAATTTATGTATAAACTAATGTGGAAATTGTGTCATTGCTAATATTGTAGTATGCGTTGGTGACACCTCTCTGGAAATATTTATACTTAGAGAAGTACTTTCTCTAAGGTCATAAAACTTATGCTTATCATCTGCGCATTGTTATTGGTGCGTTGTGAGCCTATTGTATGTTGCTCCTAGATGTGTTTCAAAAAAAAAAAATGTACCATTTTTTTTCCCGAGGGGTGTGGTAATCTGTTGCGTGCATATTTTGACGCACATATTACAAAAATCGATATGGCTATTTAATATGGGAAAAATATAGACATTCATTCATTTGTGTATGAAAATGCTGTCTATGGTAAAAGCGAGATAATCCATGTTTGATTCACACTTTTGATTATAGGAGTAATCGTTCTGGATATTGATCCGGCGCAAGGATATTGCTCTTACGTTTGTACTTATTTTTAGGGCCAGAAAATATATTAATTTGCTTATTATGTTTATGGCCTGAATTCATATGTATTACATATTATTAGTACAAGTAGAATCAGTCCTATATTGTATATTTTGGATGGGTAGGCGGGACTAGATTCTTGTTATTCCGGTCTAGCGGAAGTATGAGTTGTCTTGACAAGTCGTGATGAGTTCCGATGTACCGTGATAATGGCGGGTACGCACTTTTCAAAGGGCTGGTAGATTCTTAAGGAAATATGATTCATGAAGTGGTTTTCTTCTAAAGGAGATGGTATCTCTACTATAGTTTATGTTAGAGACTCTCCTAAGGTACGGTACAATGTATAATTCGGACTCCATGTATTGCCAGACCCTATTTTGATGATCTCATGTCGATTCGACCTAGATGGAACATTGTGCTTCGTATCGCTAGGGTCGTGTTTTGTATCGACAAAGATGACAGACTTTCCTACAGCGGTTATGGCTACGTGAATTAACCTGATCACCGTAGAGCTGTATGGGAACATTTATGAAATCATTTATATACCCATTATAAATTAACTCTGGCTTATATTCTCCTTCCTATGAATGAGTGAACGACAACTCAGGGAGGCGGCCATGTTAGATTTCGGTCATCATATGTTTTGATCACTGCCAAGAGAACAGATTATTTATCCTATTATCGGACAGTGACAGGGAGATCTCAATCTTGCTAGAAACCCCCTCTTTCGTGGTTTCATAATATATGCTACAAACTATGGACGTCAAGTAACTTTAGTTATTTACCGATCTGCCTTCACTGACGCGTTTAGTCAGATAGGGGGATGCGGCCATAATGTATCATGACATTGAACTTTTGATGTACTGCCCATTATTTCTGAATGTGTCATGACTTCAGATCTGCTATGTATACCTACAAATTGATATGTCAACATACCATGATGTACTCGTATGTCCCAGTGTGTACGTCTGAATAAATTGAGTAAACAAAGATTCCAGCAGTCTGCATTGGTGCCTTGTAGACACAAGTGTATGAGTGGTTATATTGGTCAGCACACGAACAGTACACCATTCGCGGTAATCACACTCTACACTTCTACTTCATACATACACCATCCTGCGTCGGTTGGAGTGACCAAGTTTAGGGCCTGCTTCCCCTGGAGCCTTTGCCTTCCCTAACTCAGGACTAGGGTGAGTTACCCATTTACAGCTGGGTAGACTGGGGCATGCCTGATCTCAACAACACACCACTCTTCCTTACAGAGCATACAGACTGACACTTTACAGAGTGGAAAGAAGAAAAGAAACTTTACAATGGTAAGACATTGTTTCATCACGCTACACATCTGTGCTAGAGAAAGTTTCTCTTAGCCAAATACTGGCCTAGGGACATTATATTGTTGCAGGTTCAATCGTACATTACTGTTAACACGGCAGAAGACTGTTTGATATACCAGTGACGGCCAGAGAAGCATTCAAATCACTAACAGTATACAACAGATCAGGTCTGGAAACCCTACTGCATTGGACTGCCAGCTATTGTCGAAACCAGATTGACAGCACGGTGATGTCAACCAAGATAAGACATCTTATGAAAGACTGACTCATAATTCCAAACTTTACACACACAGAGCAGTAGACAGATAGACTGGAGGAAGGAGACGCTTGCCAAGGCTATAACCTTTTACCATCTATATGCCGTGCAGCTCTATCTCACCAAACTGAGCATGTTCTGTACTTTGCATCTATTCTAGAGGGTATGTAAATTTATGAATAAATAATATGTTTTATTGCAGATTACGATAGAAATATGTACCAGGATCAGACCAGAGGACTGAAATGAAATTAAGTTGTGGATGTATAAAGGAATTCGATGCATACCAACGTTTATCATGAATGCCATTAGAAGTGGTCAATTAAAAGTTATTATACTGGAGTAATGGACGTGGCACTCTAGAATGTGAAAGGCGAAGGCAGCATCATGATTTGGTATAAAACGTATTATATCTTTGTCATGTATTATTTTAGAATGTTTATGCAGATAGACACCTGTCTTGTCTCACTATCTTGATCAGAACAGATCCATATATCATTCATATACATGCACACATCTGAACACTTTCATTCATGGACACGTAAGCTTGTAGAACCTATGACCAAAGGCTAGCCACTTGTCACATATTGTCTCCAGGTTCGTCGTGTCATACTCTAGCAAGAGGTCTAGAATCTTAGATCAATAGTGCCTTCTTGGACCAACTGATTAGCATCATATATTGCCATCAATATTCAAGTGCTACGCCCCCTCTGTGCTTGGTGGCCTAGTAAAAGACCCGCAACTGACATTGCTGTGTAGTATTACTGAAGCACATTCACAGAACTTAATGATAAGTATTCAATGTGATTAAATTAAAGCAGCCATTGTGAGTGGTCACAGCAAAGTAACAATTGGTGTCATGATGGACAAACTGTTCTAAGATAATAGGCCAGACAAGAGACAATTTAGCTTTAAAGGAAAAGTTAGATGAATTTTCTGTTCTATTTCCAGGATTCCAGAAGAGTACTGTTGTCTAGTTAATAATTGAAACTCACCTATTAAGTAATTGTGTAATTAATCTTTTATTCATTCAATTTTTCATCAGTTTAATCATTCATAATTTGCACAAGAAGAAAACAAAAGATGGATGTACATAATAAATGATTCAGTAATTGTATTTCTCTGACTTATCAATTTTACAAGCATATTGTTGCATTTTGAGTTTTACTGAATTGTTGATTATCATAGGTTAGTTAGTTACTAACAAAGGTGGCATCTTAGGCTCTAACTTTAATCTGATTACTATCTGAAGTAGAGACCTTCACAGCCTGACTATCCTGTGATATCAGTGCTCCTCTCTGACACTGGGGATATATTCTTTTCAGACAGTATTCTTTTCTGTTCTATCAGTAATTACTACTGACAACTATACTCATAAAAACATTTCGCTACAAGATGTGAGGCTAGTAAGTCATTAGATATAATTTGTTAAGTCAAACGAGACAGATCAATTCAGTGGCATAGTATGGGCATATTTTATCATAAAGATATACACATCATTCCTTTCTTCTTCTTCTTCCTCGTTCGCCTTCAGACTTCCACATTTATGACTCTAATAAAGGCAGTAGTCAACTCAAGGTTCCCGACATCTCCAAACAGTTTTTCGTTGACAGAAGTGGGTTGTTGCCATATGCTACTCCGTTCATTACTGTAGGTTGGGCAGTACTGCAGGAGGTGTTCGACCGTCATCGGGCTGGTACCGAAGGTGCAGAGATCTGTTGCACCAATTTTGTATTTGTGGTATAGATGGTATCTCAATCTGTTGTGTTCAGTGCGTAGCCGAAAAATGATGACCTGTTCTTTCCTGGATAGTTGATGATATGCATCATTTTTCAAATGTCCCGGGTGCTCTCTTTCCCATTTGGACTTGAATGTAGCCTTTATATCATTCATTTGAGTTGATTCATCTTATCCTTTCACATTTCACTGTAATCACGTGATTCCATCCAGTAATCAAGAAAGGCTTTGTAAGTCTCCTGATAACTAATCTGCATTCCAACTCATCCTCTGGTTTATGTCAAAAAATGTACAGCATCAATGGCTTCTTCCCTCCACAAATTACACAATATGATTCTACACAATATAATTTGAATCTGCAATAAAATAATTTTATTTACATATTTACTCAGGCGAGTCAGCTTACCCTCAGTTCAGAAATACACACAGGGCATCAATAGCCTGGCAGGCTGCATACCCATGCAGAAGATGGCAAAAGGCTTGGTGGCGAGCTCTGCCCTTTTACTACGTGTCTGAAAAATTTTGGCGGTGAGTGCTATTCAAACCTTTTCTCACCGTTTTATACCCCTTTGTCTTCCGGACGAGAAAGCAATGACGTCATAGGTTATCCGTCCATCTCAATTCTTGGCAAATCGATCTGAGTTTAGTTAAGAGTGTTTTTACTCCTACTTCCATTCTATTCTGCTCCTTTAATATTCACCCGTGTGAATGTGCAATTTTGAGAAGCTGCTTTGGTTGTATGCTCCTGGGTGAGCAAGGTTTATTGAGTACACTGTTGTGGAAAGCGTGATTGCAATGTAAGTAGGGTTAAACGTTTGTGAGTTGCAGGTGATGTTTGCACGAGCAGCTTAACTTTGATTGTTATGACATGTGACTAAAGCAGTACCGTAGTTATTATTGACTAGAGTTAGCCTGAGGTATGGAAGGTGAAAAGGTTACAAGGATATCAAAAGAGAGGTGGCAGACGTTGTACGTAGAAGGGTACGGACGTGTCCCGTTGTTGCTCTTGTGTAGAAGAGCTGGTGTTTGTTGTGTGGTTTTAGTTGTTGCTAGGATCGATGTTATATATGATCTTAGAAGTTGTCGTAGTCCCAGAAGTGATATTAGTATTATTTGAATACTGGAAGGTTGTCGAGATAGATTGATAATTTCTTGGGCTTTTTGAGTACCTCATAAATATGGCATGCACTAGTGTATTATGTCGAGATTGACAGTCTTTGAGTTCATTTATTTATTGCTATATACAGTGTGGAAGCGTGTCCGCTAGACTACGTTGCCGTTGTTGTTGTTGCTGATTGTGTGAGATGAGTGGTAACAGCGATAGTGTCGCTGTTGTCAAGGACAAAAGTGTGCGTGTAAGCACCTTATTGTCTCGGGACAATCCGATTCTTCCCAACTTGGTCTTGTTGAAACCGGACGATTGAGCTCTGTCGTTCTATGAAACTTTCTTCCACTTACAGTCCAATGTATAATTCGCTGTAGCTAAAGAACATGTTCAAAGCTCTGTACGACTCACGTGTTTCTGCATTCAACCTCAATTATCTCGGGTTGTACTGCACATTACAAGAAGATATTGGTATCTGGACGAAGCTTAGGCTCTCTAATATCTAAACGTGAAGGTCTTATTATGTGTAATCCATCCGAATTTTCATAACTCCAATGGAAAGACAAACACATTTGCACACTTGAGTCTTCCATCTTTTGTTACGGATTTTAACCTACTAGACTCGCAGTGTATGGTTCGCGCTGCTCTCATTGGCTGAAACCTTCGCATTACGCTGTATCGATTACACTAAGATATTTGGCCCACGCGTAATGCGACATGCCCCCTCCCCCGGGGCCATGCCGTATTCTTAGGAGCTGCAGTAAGATGTTTAAGCACCTTTTTTCAGCTAACAGCGACTATGAGGAGGGCCAGAGAGGTAAATGAGGCTCGGTAGTGGGCCATGAGCAAATAAATGATGAGAACCAATGTTGTACTCGACATACGACCAATGTTGTACTCGACACACCGACCAATGTTGTACTCGACACACCAACCAATGTTGTACTCGACACACCAACCAATGTTGTACTCGACACACCGACCAATGTTGTACTCGACACACCGACCAATGTTGTACTCGACACACCGACCAATGTTGTACTCGACACACCGACCAATGTTTTACTCGACACACCAACCAATGTTGTACTCGACACACCAACCAATGTTGTACTCGACACACCAACCAATGTTGTACTCGACACACCGATCAATGTTGTACTCGACACACCAACCAATGTTGTACTCGACACACCGACCAATGTTGTACTCGACACACCAACCAATGTTGTACTCGACACACCGACCAATGTTGTACTCGACACACCAACCAATGTTGTACTCGACACACCGAGTGTCCGATCGGCTAACCCAGTGGTCGGCAATCCAGGAGCTTTTTTGGTCTACTTTAGTGACACTGAGCCCTTTAAAAATCTAACAAATATGTGTGTGTGTGTGTAAACTTAATCCGGGGGGGTGGGAGCTATGAACCGTACAAAGAAAAGATTGCTTTTCCTTCTCATGCAGTTTACTAATATATATTTAAGTAGCCAGCTTGAGAGTTTTCGTGCGGGAATGCGCAAAAAGTACCTTTGATCCCGGGGACACCGCGATTGTAAAAGCCGGCGGGAGAGGTCTGCGGTCTACCAAATCATCCACTGGAAGCTACCGGTAGATCGGGATCGACTGGTTGCCGAGCTCTGAGCTAAGCGGTTACAGCACTTTCTTCTCGGGGCGAAATTACCAGGTTCTAGGATAGAGACCTGGTAGCGCAATACTCCAGTCTACCCAGCTGTAAATGGGTACCTGTTTCTGCTCTTGCGTTGTAGAAGGCAAAAGGCAGCAAGGAAGAGAACTGGTCACCTCACCACATTTAAAAACTGAAACTCTTATTGTGAAATCTCAAAAACACTTTAATCCCCTACGGCGTATCTGTAATGAGACAACTTTACCTTTTTTTACCATTCTACACATGCATCGCCAAGCTTAACTTGATAATACTGAATGCCAAGTTAATTAACTTTGTCTTCTGAACTTTCAAAACTCTACTTGAAAAACACGGACATTTTAAATTGTTTACAATTCTAAGGAACAAAATGAATGAAACATTTTTTTTCGTTTTTGTTTTTAAAAACTGCATTTAGCAACAACAATAAAAATGGATTCCTACAACGTTTTTTTTTTGTTTTTGGCTTCTAATGTTAAGAGCTCTGAAAATCCATGTAAACGGTGCCGTCTAGTAACTAGTCCACTGTGCTCCGATAACGATCCTTGTTCTACGTTTTTAAAAGTCGTGTTGGGGCATATTGATACTTCCTACGTTATTATCTCGTTACTTCAAAACGGGGCAAGTAAAAGTACCCGCTAATTTCTGTTGATAATACAATCAATTTTAAAGTTCTTACGATTAAAGATTCCTCATCTCCTTCCTCAAGTACAATCAATTCGGCGTAGATGACCATGTCTCTCCACAACATCCGGTACCCAATGCTGTTTATCAAGTAAGTTGGTGATTTCTTTCCATGCCATGATGATAAACTCTCCAATATCTTCTCTATTTTAACAGTATCGATCCTTTTATTCTACGCTAGCAACGTTTGCAACTTTTTTAAAACGACTTCTTCAAATTCGTTGAAGTTTTATTTTGACTTAAAGTTTCTACAGCGTTGGTTAACCGGGCAAATACCCAGCCCTCCTTAGTTTCCTTTTGAGGCATTGCTTGGTAGCATCCGACTGACTAATTGGTTACAGCGCTTTTCTTATGCTGCGATATTACCATATCCGGTATCGATACATGGTATCGCCAAGCTCCAGTCTGCCCAGGAGTAAATGGGTACATGACTATTGAGTAAGGGAAGGCACGAAGCAGCGTGGAAAGGATCAGGTCACCCTACATAAAAAGACAGCTGGACCTAGTATGATGGAGTTTCGAACACTTAATTTTCCACTACTGTATGTCGTACTTTTTTTTTAGATAGGTATAGAGATTTATTTGGTCCCGTCTGAGTAGAGCAGAAGGTGGGGTCTATGAGAAAGAAAGGTGTTAGAATAGATTCCACGAGTGAAATAGATTAAGGTGAACATCCGTCTCTGGAATGAGTGGTTTCTCTAGTCCAGCCTATCTATACGACTATCTTTAGAAGAAGACGATCTGTCACACTTCCCTATAATGTTAACTGTAAGTTATCTACACACACACACACAGTTATGTGACAACAAGACACACACAACGTGAAAAAAACTATGGTAAATGAATATGGGTCTGACCAACACGCTAAATTAAGTTTTTGTTTAGTTTATTATCACTTAAACCTTACAACATCAAACATCTACAAATCAATATATTCGTGTTTACAGACATAGGAAAATAACTCCATAAGTGCCCTCCCCTCTGTTGAGAAAAGATCCCACAGGAAGTTAATTACCCAAAAGTTCAAAGATTAACACTAGGGTATAGAATAGACAGTATAGTAAAGAACAAAGTTTCTACTTAAGCTATCCAGTAAAAATAATCAGGTTAGCGAACTAAACAAAAAGAAGTGGGTACAATGATTGTAACAAAGGAAAATATTTCTCTCTCTCTCTCTCTCTCGCTCTCTCTCTCTCTCTCTCTCTCTCACTGTGTCTTTCACTCTGTCATTCTGTGGCCACAAACACACTTGCTTACCCAATACTTGGTGTAGGTATCCCTTGGAAAAACAATAACAATAATATGAACCTATAGTGTCAGGAGGGTTGCCCAAATATGGCCCTAGACCAGCCTTGGTATTTGATAATGCTTTCAAGGTAGTCGCCAAAATTGGTGAGTTAATTTTTCTGGATGAGTCCTGTATCACCGCATATAGTTATTGAAGCAAGACGTTCTCGGGACGTTCACAGGTATAAAAAAAGAGAAAAAATAGTTCCTGTATTGTCTAGCCTCTAGGGGCTACGACTGTTACGTTATAAAAAAACTGATGATGATAAATCCTCTCGACTTTCTCTGGGATGAGTGCCGATTATGAAACAGCGTTATCTCCTGGATAAAGTACACTTGGGAAAACGACAGTCATTAGTCGGGAAAAATGTTATGTTTATTGCCGCAGCGGGCTGATAAGTTGAATAAAACAATCTGGATATTTGTAAGTCCAGTTAGCTCAAGTTACAGTTAATATGCCTTCAGTAACTGAGAAAAGGGCCCAAAATTAGAGAAAACACGCTGGCCGCTGGTTTTGACCAAGCCTATATTGAGAAGAAAACAAAACATTTAACCAAAATGACAATCCTATGCTATCATGCGTAAAGTGTGATCTCTTATCCTCTCCGTCCTCTAATTAAATTAAAAGGCACACAGTACTTTAAGCTTATACTATCGCGCTTCGCTTAGCAAGTACGGATTTGGGTTTTAGGCATACAGCCGTCCCCCCATCCGACCCGATAAAACACTCAGCGCACGATGTCAGTTATAATTTAATTATGACTACGCTCTTAACAAATATCGCCTGTCATTACTAGCTAGTTGAATGTTGGCGTCTATCGTTTTTAACACATGATATGAACACTAGTCTTTTAAAAAATTTACACACACAAAAATATAATGCGCATACTACTCTGTCACTTTATCCGTCACTCTTAACATTATACTAAAGTCAGCTAAAAAAATGGTTGATGGATTTTACATTACTGAAGCACTGGTAAGAGAATGTCTGCGTGTTTACTATTTCGCTAGTTTTAACGCTCGGGAATAGCAGTGAATAAAATGGTAAAACTTTTAACACATTTAATACTTAAGCACATCTTAAATTATTACCACAATCAGAAATTTAAATCCCCACGGGACAATTTAACACATTTAGCGAATAAAATGGTTCCTAGTCTGGCGTGATTAGATTTATCCAAAATTTCTGAGAGACTGATAACTGACTAGGAGAGAAGGCAGAATATATACAAGTTTTGTGTAATTATCTCCAAAGGATGCGATACTTTACACCTTCTGGGTTGCGGGGAATTCAGAAATCTAAGTTTCCCGAGATGAAAGGTTTTGCTATTCGCTCTACTGGTGTTTGCCGATGAACATCATACGACGTGAGCCGTACGAACGGGATGTCTTAGATTGTCTATCCCTGCCGTTTTAAATACTTAAGTCCCCATGAAAATGTAAACATCAAAGGTACGGGAATAATATTATCGCCCTTGATTCTTCAAACAAACAAACCGTATATTTCTACGCGCGTCTGTCTAATTGCCTATAATTGGCAAATCAGCTAGCGTGAGAACTCGGGTAAGCAAACGTGATTCGCTCCCCTGTTACCTGGCAATGTTTTTAAAGTAGTTAACCAACTCGTTAGCGCAAGAAAGACAGGAAAAATAGGCGTGGCTACAAATTATGAGTCAGACAAACAACAAAATTGCCAGGATTTTTCGTAGCAACGTTAAAACACTAATTGAGGAAGCCAGGTGGTCGGATTTCTGAGGTTATATTTACATTTTCACGTCACACTGTAGTATCTGCTATGGGACTACCTTTACTATTTTTGGTAGGTTATAGAACTCCGCTTAGGCCGGTCCCAAGCCTGGCTGAAAAGGAGGAGGGCGGCCTGCATGGAGGCCGTAAGGAGGCAGCCCCTCCACCATGCAAAGGCACAACAGGCCAATCACCTGTTTGCTTTAAACTTTTGATTACGAGAACTACAAGAGAGAAAACCGGACTGATTCTAAAGGCGACGAACTGGAACGGACTACGGACTACGACTTATGGAACTTGGAACACAAGAAGTGTAAATGGGAAAGAAGAGGAGCTGGTGGAAGAGACGAGGAAAGCAAAACTAGAAATCCTGGCTATAACGGAAACAAAGAAAAAGGGACAAGGAGTCATGGTTCTCGATGGCAACACGCTGCTCTACAGTGGTGTACCCACATCTGAAAGAGCTAAAGGGGGCGTGAGTTGCATTTTGGCCAAAAACCAAAAAGATAGTATCAAGGGATGGAACTTTATCTCGAAGCGCATTATGGTTGTAAAACTTAAGGAAGGAGAAACCATAGTCAACCTGGTCATAGTGTATGGGCCAAATGAGGATGAGAGAGCAGAGGTCAAGGAGGAATTCTTCGAGCTGCTTCAAAGGACAGTGGAAAACTGCCTAGATGAAATTATCATACTCGGGGATGTCAATGCCAGAGTTGGAAATGACCATGCTAGATGGGGTGGAGTTATCGGAAGATATGGAGAAGATACTTTAAATGACAATGGAAAGCGACTCCTTAGATTCTGCAGTGAGCAGAATCTGATCATTACAAACACAAAGTTCCCCCATAAGCGCCTACATGCATACTCTAGATGTGAACCAACAAAGAATGAGAAGTCAGTGATCGACTATGCCATTGTTAGGAGAAGCTCAATCAAATATATCCGGGATGCTAGAGTCTGGAGGGGGCCAGAGATTGGAAGTGATCACTACCTGCTTACAATCAAAAGAACAACTGAAAGAGTTGCTCAGCCTAGGAACTGCCCAACATATCGCAAGAAACTAAGTAAACGAACGGGAGAAATGAGCATTAAGACCTACAAGCTGAGAGAGCCAGAAATTAAGACCAGATATCAGGGGCTTATTGCTGCAGGGGTGAGCAGCACAGAAGAACAACCTGATTACTTGGAAACCCTCTGGCTTAAATTCAAGCACATCATAAAGACAGCTGCTGCCGAAGCATGTGGTGAAGGACACCTTGGTGGACAGAGGAAGTCAAAGAGAAAATAAGAGAGAAGAAAATGGCATGGAAACAATACTTAGGAGCTAAAAACACAACAGGACAAATGGAGAAATATAGAGAATATGTGACACTCAGAACAGAAGCAAAGAACAAGGTGCTAGCAGCAAAACAGAAGTCCTGGGAATAATTTGGAGAAAAGATAGAAAAAGATGCGCAAGAAAACCAGAAATTGTTCTATAAGACCCTAAAGAACACAAGGAAGGAAAAACAATGCCCTCTCAAATGTATAAAGGACAAGCAAGGCAAATTGCTTACTGCCCCGAAGGAAGTAATGGAAAGATGGAGAGAATATTTCTCAGAACTCCTGGTAGGTGAGCATGGTGAAGCATCAGAAATGATAACCACTAGCACAGAAGAGAAAACCAATAACGGTGAAGATGACATAAAGATGGAAGAACTGAAGGCAGCACTGGAGAAAATAAAGACGGGTGTGCCCGCGTCAGTTAAATGTGCAAGTAGTTATATTGATTTTATTTTCAATTGGAGTTAATCCTTTTGATGTTGTTGTTATTCAAGTGCTAAGTGGCCTTCCGCCAGAGATGGTAATACTTGACTTTTGCTCATTTTTCTTTCCAAGTTCATTCTTCCCTTTAGGTTTAGTGATAAGCAATCTCGTATAATGGTTTTCAAATGATCCAACTGTAACACAGCAATTGTAGAAAATTCAATTAAGATTTATTGATGTCATTAGGCAAACACTGTAAATTTCACAATGATGGTTGGTTATCCAAGAGGAACATTTATATATCCACAATGATATATATATATATATATATATATATATAGATATATATATATATATATATATATATATATATATATATATATATATATATATATATATATATATATATACAATAGAATAATATACTAACTTGTCTACTTAAAAACTTGTCTTGATATTCTCAAAGACGAAGTTCACTTGACACTATATGTAAAATTCTCAAAAGTCCAAAATCATGGAATCATTGGAATCATAAATCCTGAAATCACTGCCCTTTCTCGCACTTCTCTCCTATTTATATTATTTCTTCTTTTTTCCCGCCAATTTTCACACGATGCTTTTTTTTCACACGGTACAATTATCTACATTTGCACACGTTTTCTCACCTTTTCGACTGTTTCCACACGTCTCTGTCTCTAAACAACGGAAAAAAACCAAAATAGCAACTGTCGTGGAATATTCTAATCCACATATATAAATTATTAGGTAAATATAAAGCCTAATAAATACATATAATAAATAAAGGAAGAAGAATGGTAAAGAACAGTGCTGTCACAATGACAGTACTCGAAATCCCCTTGTTTTCTGCTTCATCTGCAAATTGTAACGCTTTCACGTTGATAGTAAAAGCCTACTATATTATTACCCGCGTTCTTCAATGAAACGTGTGCTGTATTTCTTGGAAAAAACATTGAGATACCCAGCGGATCAATGACCTAATTTAAATATTTCATTCATTCCATTTTATACACGGCGGAACGAACGAACAGATGGACTAAAGGATAAAGAGAGAGGGAGGGCTGAAAATCAGGAACGCATGCAACACGCGTCGCGCGATACACAAATGCTGCCATCACGCGTGTAAGACTACATGCACTAACTTTTTTTCAGACGGACAGTGATAAAATACATTACCCATCCCAGAGTTAGGTTTTAAAATCACAAAAAACTCTTATTAGAAAAGATAACATTAGATGGGTTTACGGTTGAAAACATAACAGTACCCAGACAGCACATCTTCGAAACAGGAGGTAGAAAATACATATTTTGAACGCAGCCACGTAGCTCTTTTAAATTTGGATATTTGGGTTCCTTAGGGCTTGCTAACAAAGAATATGTAAAACGTTACGCAAATAGTCCAGGAATTAATAAATTATACCCAAAATAAAATAGTGGGGATGCCTGACAGCATGGAATCATTTCTGCTCATAAAATTTTTTTATAACGTGTTTGAAAAAAATCTTACGTTACAGAATTAGCCTACCATGTAAACTCCAAATTGATTGGAGCGCAACAAATGAAAGACTAACCACGATTGGTCGGGCTATAAATACTATCTTGGTTGTTAGGGGAGACGGGGGAAGGTAACATTTTTTCAAACACTTGTCGAAACGGGGCCTCATTGGCTAGACTCGCTGATATAATCACTTAGGAGCGTTAGTTCGAAACCACTTGTTTAAATAAGCTTGATAAAGCATCAGTGCGTTGAAGCCAGCTCATATTTGTGTTAAATAAAAGCCTGGAACATAAGCAGATGGGAATTTGTGCCAGTAATTGTGCCAGAATTCATTGCTAATCAACGTATCTGTGTTTATTTCCATGAAATTGTGGTAAGCTTGAACCATTCAGTATCTTTTAATGAAAATTGAATGTAAATTGTTAATTTATGCCTGTATATATATGTGTAGTTCAGTGGCAAACAGGAGATAAAGCCTATAATGCTCCAGCCTGAACAGAGGGTGTCGGAGGGAAGTAAAACGGCATGGAATGGCCAAATAGTACACTGACACCTGGATGATTGATTAGACAGAAATAATGCTGGAAGTGCAGAGGCGTGGTAACCATTAAGGAGGTAAATACTGGTATAAAGTATTTCAGATGAAGCTGACAGTTGGCCTAACGCTCTGAACTCAATGTTTGTGTTGTGTTGTGATCAGTGTAAAAGAGAGTATAAGTTAGTTATGAAGTAGAAGGTACATCCTTCTTGATTTCAGGGACCGTGGTCTTGATGGTACTGAGCAGCACCTGGTCAGAGCTTTGCTGAATCCAGAGTCGGACAGCATACTCCTTGGTCCATTTAGCTATCAGTGAGGTGTCTCCAGAGCCCAGAGGAGAATTCGAGCCGAGGAGTCTTTCCCTGCCGCCATCACGAAAGATAAGCTGATTTGGCCAGCTGAGCTCAACATTATGCCCCCTCATCTTGAAATGACTTTATAAAAATAACATTCAGAGGGGAATTTAATTGTCTTAATATCAGGAACTGAAAACATCTCCAATACTAGTCCCAAAAGACAAACTATTGAAGTCATGATGACAAATACCAACAGAGCTTGAACAAAACAAAACCAGTATTACCTCATATTACCACTACACAACTGACACACATAGGATAGTTTAATAATATATGTCACTACAATATTCATATTGATAAATTCTGTACATATACTTGTAATTAAAATTGATTGTGATTCCTGGTTCCTTTGTATTTGAATCAGGACACATATACCTTTATGATAACCATGAATACATATTGTTATTTGAAAAGTTATCAGTGACTCCTTAAGATATTCTCATAGAGTGTTATATGTATGTGAGTGTCACAGTGTTGTCAAGAGTAGTGGATTAAATTAAATTGTTTATCTGTCTGTTGTTGTGACTTACACTTCATCATACACATACCCTAGACACATAACGTAGTCATCACACTATTCCAGAATAATTCTGACTGAGATATATAGATATGTGGTAGCAAGTAAGGTTATCTATAATACACTACTCTTAATAGATATAGATACCTTCACAGCTGATCTCAGTCAGTACAATAAGTCCCCTATAAATATTTATAACATCCCACTTCACCACAGCAACTTTCACTTCACAAAATTTTCCATTCAAAAACACGCATTTAATATTTTCTCTGGGACTGCCATATCTTTGTCTCTCTTCGTCGTGATTGCCAACTGAACTTTAATGACCCTGCGTTTTGTGCGAAAACGCCTTATTAGCTTTACGTCTGTTATTTCTATATTCTAACACGTATAAATGGTAGTGTAGTAAGCCATGCGGTCACACGGGCAAAGCAGCGGGGCATGATGGTATAACACCAGAAATAATTAAGTACATGGGAGCATCAGGCGACCTATTACTCTTAAGGGTCCTACAAGCAGCGTGGTGCAACAAGACCATACCAAAGGATTGGGAGATTGCCATCATAACACCAATTTTCAAAAAGGGTGACAATCGACAGTGTGGAAACCATAGAGGCATATCCCTTCTCAGTGTACCTGGTAAAATCTACTCTAGAATCCTAGAGCAGAGACTCCTACGCCTAGATGAGCCACAATTGGATGAGGTCCAGTGCGGATTCCGAGCAACCCGAAGTACTCAAGACCTAATCTTCACACTCAGACAGCTGAGTGAAAAGGCCCTTGAGTATAAGAGTGAGATCCATCTTTGTTTCATAGATCTGGAAAAGGCGTTTGACAGGGTCCCCTGGAGCAAACTTTGGGACTGTTTGGCAAGGAAGAACATTCCAGCACCTCTGATTCATGCTATACAGAGCTTCTTCAAGTCTTGCAGAAATTATGTGAGGACAACAAACCATAAGTCAGAAGAGTTCAGGACCACCACTGGTGTAAAACAAGGTGATATCCTGTCATCTTATCTTTTCATACTCCTCATGGACGATGTCATCAAGGCATGTAAGGAGAGAACAAGAAATTATTCAGTGGGGTACTGGAAGATGAGACGGTCTGTATTTCAGAGCTGGCATTTGATGATCATGTTGCCCTGACTGCTAAATCAGAGGCACATCTCCAATCCAACCTGCAAGTCTGGAAGGAAGAGCTGGAGAAGAGAGGGATGGTTATAAGCAGCTCTAAAACAAAATCCATGGTGATATCACGAGAAGAAAGAAGACATCATATTAAGCTGGGAGAACAGGTCCTGGAGCAGGTCGACCACTTTAAATACCTCGGAGCTATTATATAGATCGAAAGGGAGGCATCAAAGAAGAGTTGGCCACTCGAAAAGCAGCAGCTGGGAGACTTGTTCAGGCCATAAATCGAGGATTCCTCAGCAAGAGAGAGGTTGGTAAGAAAACGAAGATGGCTGTATACTGCTCCAACTATGTCCCAGTCTTGACATATGGATGCGAGTCATGGGCAATGACTAAAACCCACAAAAGCCAGATGCAAACCTCAGAAATGAGGTATCTGAGGAAGGTGGTTGAAGTAACTAGAAGAGACATGGTCCGCAACCAGACGATATGAAAAGGCCTAAAATCCCACCCCCTGCAGACCCAAGTACAACAGTCCCAACTAAGATGGTTTGGCCATGTCTGCAGAATGGGAGAAGATTCGCTGCCACGACAAGCATGGGAAACAAAGAGCCAGGGATCCAGACCTCCAGGACGACCCAGAGTCCGCTGGGAGGACAACATTAGACAATCTTTGAAGGACCGAGGACTAGAATGGAACCAGGCCAGGAGGAAGAGAGCCGATAGGATAGTCTGGCGCTCTCTCTTCCAAACCCTTACACCTCACGGTAGAAGGGGAACGACTAAGTAAGTAAGTCGGTAGGTTAAAGTGTTAATATTCTTTGGCCCCTTTCTGGTTCCGGTTACACTGGTGGGCGAAGGGGAGGGATAATTAATACGCCTACTTGCACAATACACAAGAACCTGTTATTACCATCATAATGCATTTTAAAATCTTAAGCTACAGCAATACGGTTTGCCAAGTGAAATGTTAACGAAATAATTGTTAATTTAATTTACTTTGCATTATATTAATGATGATATGAAATTCGCAATTAGAAATGTGATGATTTTTGTTTTCCCTCGTGCACGGAACAAAGTTTTGCCGTAAGCAAATAGTTTGCAAGAACAGGGTCATGGGAAACCCTTCCCATCACCATTTTCTGATCTTATATTTTAACAATGGCTTCAAAAATCTAAGTAAATTACCCATGCATTTCTGTCACTGCTAATTGGTTTCTGCTGTGCCCTGATCTATAAATCAGTATCACAAATTAGCGCTACTGGCTTTTTCTTTTATTTCGTCTGCCCTTTACATTTGCTGCGGCATTGAGCTAATTATCTGATTGGTTGCCAACAAATATGTGTCATTAAGTTCTCTTTTTTTTTCATCTTCGCTTCCTGTCCCACTTTTATTCTATAATTAACCACCTACTCGCGCACTTAACCGTCTAATCGAACCATTTATCTATGAGGATTTTTTTTTTAAATGTCAAAATTAGAGAATATTTTTTTTAATTAAAAAAGGAATTTAAAAAAAAATGATACTTATACGTTACTTTTGTTTTTAATAAGAAAAAAAAATCCCGTTGAACACCTGATGGTTATAATTTGGATATATAGTGTAGTTTATTAAGCATAATAAATTTGATTTCCGATATCAAAATATGGTTTCGTGGTATGACGAGTTCACCAATGTGGAACTGATGACAAGAACCACGTGAAGTGCCAGATGAGAATATGCTGTCAATTGATAGGAAGCTCATTGAGGAAACCTGATAGCAATTCCTTGATCCGGAATGCACAGAGAGAAAGAGAGGCAAGGGTAGACCAAAAACACTAAGGGAAGATAACTGTAGACAGAAGTGCTAATTATCAGGAAGACGTGGAAAGAAATTGAGCTGTTGGCACGTGACAGTAGGACTTGGCACGTGACAGTAGGACTTGGCACGTACTGAAGGCATGTGCTCCTTGGGAAGCTAAAGGGTGTTTCCTGATTGATTGACTCTCAGTCCTGTGCCATTCTTTCAACGCTTTTCGATGTCTCCTTTTGTCTGTTTTAAGCCTGTCTCTGAATTCCCTTCTCCGTGGGTTTTTAGCCCCACCCTTCGAAGTTTTTCATTTACGCTGGTGTAAAAGACAAAGAACTGACTTGTAATGCTATCAACTGATTTTTCTCAACGCGCCCAAACCAACGCCAGCATCTCTCCCCCACGTCTTCTTATACTGGTATAACCCTTGTCGTCAGTTCCACATTGCATCTTTTCACACCACTTCAGTTTTTTTTTATTCCACATAAGCAGCCATTTATGAAAGTCTGTAACTTTTTGGTTGTCGTCTGTTTGTTGTTCTCTGTTTCAGAGCTACACAATATGACTATTGAAATTGAATATTCTTATTTGTGTGGTGGGCTTGATTTCTTTCGATCTCCACATATTTTCAAATGGAGCGAAAGCCCCTCATTTTCATTTGTAATCTTGGTTTGATATTTCTGTCTATTCTCACAGCTAAGTAGCTAAGTATATGCTGGAGCCAGGACACGAGTGTGAATCAACATTATGTAGGGGTATTTCTGCTAATGCAATCTGCTATCATTTGCTGCATCTATTCTCATAATCGTTGTCTTTTCCTGGCGTGTTTTTTAAATACGTAATGGCCTCCCCCCATCTTTAAAAAAAAAAGTCTTTCCATTTTGTCTTGCATCTGCTTACGGTTATTGGGCAGAAGAGCCAGGTCATGAGCGGATCATCAAGCATTGAGAAGAATCCAAGAGAAATTGCCCAACGTAATGGCAGAAAACACTATGTACTGGAAGCTAAAGAGAGGTATTACAATCTTTGTTGGTTGGCATCAAACTTGATGCTGATGATGATGATGATGATAATGATGATAATGCATGGCCATTAACATGGGAAAGTATTTCGCTTTCATTTTTGATACATATATCCGGCAGTAATTTCGTTCTGAAGCTACGTTTTCCAGGGAGCTTATAATTTGCTTTCTTCTGCATCAGAAAGATTCTTCCAATTAGTCTGTCTATTCACGTGTTATAAGCCTCGAGAATAGGGTCTAACATCCATATTTCCGCTCAAGAAAGCAGTGCAAAATAAATGACAGATTTTATGGCATGATTTTTTATAATTCCTGCAATATCTTGTTTACATCTATATGGATATGGGCATTTGTTTAATGATGCAAAAGGCTTGCTCCAATTCTGCTGCTGTTTTCTAATTTAATAATTCTATGTGAAGTTCGATCATTTCAATGCAGAAGTATCGATCGGATGTTTTGTCATGTTTCTGGGGTTCTGTTCAGCTTGGGTCGGTGCCGAGTATGGCTCACTTGAAGGTTTATGGTCTGTATTGATGTCTGTATATCTGTTACTTATATCATCATCATGGTCTGTATTGATGTATGTATATCTGTTACTTATATCATCATCATAGTCTGTATTGATGTATGTATATCTGTTACTTATATCATCAGCATAGTCTGTATTGATGTATGTATATCTGTTACTTATATCATCATCATGGTCTGTATTGATGTATGTATATCTGTTACTTATATCATCAGCATAGTCTGTATTGATGTATGTATATCTGTTACTTATATCATCATCATGGTCTGTATTGATGTATGTATATCTGTTACTTATATCATCATCATGGTCTGTATTGATGTATGTATATCTGTTACTTATATCATCATCATGGTCTGTATTGATTTATGTATATCTGTTACTTATATCATCATCATGGTCTGTATTGATGTATGTATATCTGTTACTTATATCATCATCATGGTCTGTATTGATGTATGTATATCTGTTACTTATATCATCATCATGGTCTGTATTGATATATGTATATCTGTTACTTATATCATCATCATGGTCTGTATTGATGTATGTATATCTGTTACGTATATCATCATCATGGTCTGTATTGATGTATGTATATCTGTTACTTATATCATCATCATGGTCTGTATTGATGTATGTATATCTGTTACTTACATCATCATCATGGTCTGTATTGATGTATGTATATCTGTTACTTATATCATCATCATGGTCTGTATTGATGTATGGATATCTGTTACTTATATCATCATCATGGTCTGTATTGATGTATGTATATCTGTTACTTATATCATCATCATGGTCTGTATTGATGTATGTATATCTGTTACTTATATCATCATCATGGTCTGTATTGATGTATGTATATCTGTTACTTATATCATCATCATGGTCTGTATTGATGTATGTATATCTGTTACTTATATCATCATCATGGTCTGTATTGATGTATGTATATCTGTTACTTATATCATCATCATGGTCTGTATTGATGTATGTATATATGTTACTTATATCATCATCATGGTCTGTATTGATGTATGTATATCTGTTACTTATATCATCATCATGGTCTGTATTGATGTATGTATATCTGTTACTTATATCATCATCGTGGTCTGTATTGATGTATGTATATCTGTTACTTATATCATCATCATGGTCTGTATTGATGTATGTATATCTGTTACTTACATCATCATCATGGTCTGTATTGATGTATGTATATCTGTTACTTATATCATCATCATAGTCTGTATTGATGTATGTATATCTGTTACTTATATCATCATCATGGTCTGTATTGATGTATGTATATCTGTTACTTATATCATCATCATGGTCTGTATTGATGTATGTATATCTGTTACTTATATCATCATCATGGTCTGTATTGATGTATGTATATCTGTTACTTATATCATCATCATGGTCTGTATTGATGTATGTATATCTGTTACTTATATCATCATCATGGTCTGTATTGATGTATGTATATCTGTTACTTATATCATCATCATGGTCTGTATTGATGTATGTATATATGTTACTTATATCATCATCATGGTCTGTATTGATGTATGTATATCTATTACTTATATCATCATCATGGTTTGTATTGATGTATGTATATCTGTTACTTATATCATCATCATGGTCTGTATTGATGTATGTATATCTGTTACTTATATCATCATCATGGTCTGTATTGATGTATGTATATCTGTTACTTATATCATCATCATGGTCTGTATTGATGTATGTATATCTGTTACTTATATCATCATCATGGTCTGTATTGATGTATGTATATCTGTTACTTATATCATCATCATTTACAAATCTGTTTCTTTATGGAGCCTGAAGCCACCACTACAGCTGGTCCCAAGGAAGCCAGCACCCACGCTTTTATGTGCTCTTGCAGGGGTGGTTTTTGAATCAATTTGTTTTACCTGATGAGATTGCCAGCCCACTCACACTGTCTTATCAATCACCTGTTACGACAGTAGTCCTATTCTTCCTGTGTCTTCTCACAGACCCCCGGGAACTACATGGTACGGGTACTTACAAGCTTGGTGCTATTTGCGAATATGTTCTGATAATAAGAGCGTAATATTGACTATACAATGCCTAAGAAAAATTCACCGAATCTTTTGGCCGAATACCATCACTAACCAAGATCTGCTTACTCGTAGCAAGCAAGAGGACATGCACACCATCATAGCTGGCAGACGCTGGAACTGGGTTGGTCATGTCCTCAGAAGAGACCCCGATGCCATCACAAGAACAGCTATGCTTTGGACCCCTGAAGGAAAACGAAAGAGAGGCCGACCAAAAACAACCTGGCGGAGGACTGTGGAGGCTGAGATGCAAAGAATGAACCAGAGTTGGGGCACTGTACGAAGGATGGCCACCGACCGAGCAAAGTGGAATCAATTTGTTGTTGCCCTACAAGACGCCACAAGGCGTGATGGCCACTGACTGCTTTGACGGTTGGCGGCTAAGGATCAAAGAAGAAGAAGAAGATTGACTATACAATATACTTATTTCTCTTGTTAGTTCTCTTATTTGTTTAAATATGTGCGTTAAGTATAGGTTGTCTAAAGCAATGGTTCCCAACCTTTTTACATCTAAGGACTACTTTTCCATCTACATATAAGTTGCGGACCATCAGCTTACATGTAATATCGCACAGCCATAAACACTTAACTGTTTTTACTCAATAGATGAGTAGGCATATATTCAATAACACAAGTTGTTAATTATTTGCCAGATGAAAAGGAAATTGTAAGGTAATAGTAATGAAAAATAAATTATACATACAATTTATTGGTTACATACATACATACATACATATTGGTTAAATATATATTCATACAATTCAATGGTTAAAATTACAAAATATTCAATGGGAGCCATGTGCTTGCATTTTGCTCAGTAGATTTTCCATATTAGGCTTCATAGAAGTTAAAGACAGTCTCAAAGCTGGTTCTACTTGCAAACGGTTTCTGTGTTTTGTTTTTATAGCACTAAGAACGTAGGGAGGGTCAGAGCAAAATCAAAGCACTTAATACCAAATCGATAACGCAGCCGCAGCCCACCTGATAAGTGGTCCGCGAACCACAGGTTGGGAACCACTGGTCTAAAGAACGTTTTGCACTGAGCTGTTTTTAGACTGAATAATGTTTATCATGTACTGAACATTCAGATTGTCAAAAGAATTCATCAACGTCGTCCTCTTCTTTGACCTTTCATATCCCCATGGAGCATATGCCTTCAACAAACTAAAGCCACGTCTATATGTCCCGTGCCAACAGCTGAAGGTCTGTCCATCTCTTCTTAAACCCCTTCCTGTCTGTTTCCAGTTCGCTTTTCCGTGTGTTCTTTGGTTTTCCTCTAGATCTCTTACCCTGGAGAATAGAGAACAAGGAATGTAAGGTAATGCTATCAACAAGTTTTCTCAATGTGTGTCATATCCATCTTCAACGTTGTCACATAATTTTGTTCGCTGTCTTTTCCTCTCCGGCACTATTGAACTACCTTTATTGTGCGTACTAATTATGTGAACTATTCGATTGTCGGCACATTATATTTTCCTACCTCCGACAGTATTTGGTATTTTCGAGTCAATGATTACACTTCTTTCATTCATTTGTGTCATGTTTGTTTACCTGAGAATTCATACAAATAAGAGGAGATTGGCTGGCAAGGTCATTTTCGTGTAGTGACCCAGTGTTATGTTTCACGGGGAGCGACAGTCCATTATCGAAACTGGTGGTCGATTACAGACACATGGATGTTTGGCCAAGATATTGCAGGAGGACGGCAAATGTAAACATTACCGGGAATAGACGGAAATGACAACTACATTTACGGAAAATTGACCGTTTGAATTTTACAAACGTACGAGTCACGCAGGAAACTCCACGAGGAAAGTCATCATAACACGAACTTTTGATTGTATTGGCTGGCATTTGAGGTGCAAATAGACATTCTCGTTGATTGGAAGTTTTGTCGGAAACGCCAGGTGTGAGTGTGGGCCGGAAAACTGCAATATAACGTAGAACATTTAGACATGCGGCACTGCATTCCTGAATCGTCACAAGTAAATAGCTCGGACTGAAGCCAGAAATGAATAGAAATAAAGGTTCTGATCAGAAAACACGTATTGGAGCACCTTGTGATTAATACAATAAGGAAACTCCACCTTTTAATACGGAACCGGACTCCTGCAGGACCTACGCACAAAGTCACAGATGGATTCTATAATAGAAATAATTCCCCAGACGTGTGTTCGAAGCAAATAGTGTGAAGTTGCTGAGACAATTAAACTGAACAAAAAGTCTATGATCTCAGTATTAGGGTGAGTTGTAACATATTTTATATACTTCGAATTTGACATGTTTGAACGTGCTGATAGTTATACAGCTCCTTAAGAAACTGGCAACCTCAGCACATGAAAATGACATATTAATGAACCACTACAGCAAGCCTGTTGTGATTGCTTCATGAAGGTACTCACATGGAACCAAAAGCAGAGGTAACCCCAGATTCCAAGTGGAGCAGAGAGTGGATGATGATGCGATCATATGTATATATTTATTATCATTTGTAATAAGTTGCATATATGCTTAAAAATATTACTTTAGTCACAAGCCACTTGCCGCTGTTCAGTAGTAATTTTTCATTTAATTAACTAAATGAATGGTAGTTTTTCATTACATCCCCTGAGTTATATGATATACGCTCAGGGAGAGTAAACAATCGGAGAAAAGAAACGGTTGACGGTCAGCGGGAAAGGCGCCTCATTAATATGAGGAAAACAAGGACTTAGCAGCGGAATTTGTTCTTTTATTCATTCTAAAGTTTGTGGTGCGAGTTTACGAGACCATTTGAGGTATGATTCTACGATACCTGCTGTACTGCTATTCTGTGATTCAAAGCTTGCGATCGACACTTGAAACCTACGTGCAACGGGTTGTGAAGATACTCACCTTGACCAGGAGAAGTTCCCTCGCCACAGAGACTAATTGACAGTAACAGCAGCATCAACACTTCAGCAGTTTGGAAGATAAGTGGCATTTTTAGCAGGCCAACACAACAGAACGTATTTATCTATATTCCACAACTAAGCTTCCTAAGGCTGATTTCAATGACGAAACCTATTTTTTAGTAATAACCAGTTCATATTTTTTTACATTTGTTCCAAAGTAATTGATCATTAAATTATTATTATTATTTTTTTTTTTACAAATTCAAAGTTGATTTAGTGAAGTGTACACAAAGAGAAGTGTACACAAAAGAATCAACATCTTTAATATATCTATATTTATATATAGAGCCAAATAATAAGAAAAATGTACTGTTAATTCAGTTAGGTGCTTTTACGAGCTAAATTAAATATATTATACTTCTTCACAAAAGTTGTCGGGCAGATAAAAAGTTATCATTGCTAAGACACTTTCAGCGTTGATCTTGACTTATGAAATATCATTTGAACACGCCCTCAGGGTAGAAGCATCATCATCCTTCTATCTGTATCTCTGCTAAGAGTAATCTTGTACAAAGGTAGAAACCTTTGAAGACCCACATGATATACTTTAGATTTTGGCCACTGTTGGACCATCACTTCAGAGCACAGGGGAGGCAACCCGTGCCAAACGTCTTCTCTTCTCTTGTTGCACTGGCGCTTGTCTACTGAAGTTTACTGAAGGCCAATGCTCCTTGCAGAGCTTGTGACAGAATGGGGCGACCCCTCTCGATCTGTAACCGCGTATACCGTGAGTTTTCAGATATAGACTATATTAACATAAAATAAATTTTTATAGAAACAGAAGATAAAAGAAAATCTCAACGCAGATGTTTAATTAAACCAGGTTAGCTTCGAAACGCCACGCATTATTTTAGGCCAAGCTTCGCTTCGAAACGCCAAGCATTAATTAGGGTAGCTTCGCTTACGCCAAGCATTGGTCACGTGATTTCCCACCAATGGTTAAGCTCAGTCCTTTTTCTTCCCGCGGAATGAACGAGAGATGAAGCCATTTTTTAATCAGTAATGAATTTAGAGCGGTCGAGACAAGACGTAATTCTCTTTGCTCAGTGATATTCTATAGAGGAGATTGACTTCGCACAATTAAAGCAACTGTGTAACTTCGAAATGTAGAATGTTATATTTTGTGAATTCACGAGAAACGTAAGTAGTGCTAAGAATTGCATGCAATAACTGTTAGAGCCCACAGTCATAACTGAAACGGAGCTACGCTCGAAAACTGGGTAAAGAATTGTAAACCCAGGCATATATCTGAACCTTTTACCAAGAATGAAGGTCCTTAAGCTGAGAGAAAGTCAAACTAAGGAATACTAATGAATAAGAGAAAGTTTGGCTCTTCATTGAAATGAAGAGATAAGAAAAACGTGAAATCTAGACCACATTAAGAAATAAACGAAGAAACACTAGAAGGATAGAGGAGCCACGCCATGTTTTAGCAACTTGAAAAGATTACGAGATGCAATAAGGAATATTGCATCATTAAAATAATGCATTGACTTTTTATGCTTGTTTATTAAATGTCAACATGCTATTATGCAAATTTGGTGTGGTTACCATTTGACTTAACCCAGTTCTTGTTGGAAATTGAATAAACATTTGTTTCATTGAACACAAATGCTGTTGACGAATCATATGTTTGCAGTTAGCCATCACACAAATTATTAAAGGATCATGCCAAAGCTAATCGTTGCAGGTGCAACACAAATAATAACCATATGCTCTAAAAATAAAACATCATAGAGGATTGTCCCCGAACCTGGTAAATTCCTGTAAGTCTGTAGAGAGAAATCATCACCTCTAGCAGGCTAGCTAGTAATTAAAATCTAATACTCTCGATTCAAAACAGCAATCCCCACTACCCTACCCGGCCACAGATCTCTGTTTCCCTCCGGCAGTAATCGGTGCATTTGTGGTACTGATTTTATTGCATGCTTTCAATTGTCGCACTTTCTTTTTTTCTTTCTATACTATGTAGCAGGTAGTTTACATTTTCAAGTATTCGTTCAATACTTTCAATGTAAGCAACCCTTAGCCATATCAGTAAGGAATCAGCAACTGGAACAGACAGATGCCTTCACATACCTAGGATGCATAGTTACACCAGACGGCGGAGCTAGCAGAGACATCAACAACAGAATGAACAAAGCAAGAACAGCCTTTTTTTAGTCTAAACAACATCTGGAAGTCCTCTCAGTACAGCACAAGCACAAAATTAGGATTATATCAGAGCTGTGTGCTTTCTGTGCTTCTCTATGGCGCGGAGAGCTGGAGAGTTACAGAGAAGGAAATGTCGAAATTGTCCTCTTTTCACACAACATGCCTAAGACAAATTCTCCGAATCTTTTGGCCGAATGCCATCACCAACCAAGGTCTGCTTACTCGGAGCAAGCAAGAGGACATGCACACCATCATAGCTGGCAGACGCTAGAGGGGGGTTGGCCATGTTCGCAGAAGAGACCCCGATGCCATCACAAGAACAGCTATGCTATGGACCCCTGAAGGAAAACGAAAGAGAGGCCGACCAAAAACAACTTGGCGGAGGACTGTGGAGGCTGAGATACAAAGAATGAACCAGAGTTGGGGCACTGTACGAAGGATGGCCGCCGACAGAGCAAAGTGGAATAAATTTGTTGTTGCCCTACAAGACGCAACCAGGCGTAATGGCCATTGACTGTTTTGATGGTCGGCGGTTAAGGATCAAAGAAGAAGAAGACTTTCAGTATATTGTGTCTTGTCTTTTATCTGACACTCCTTGTGGATGATAAACACCTCACATTTGCAAGGAGAGGTAGAGATAATATTACGAGAGGCAGGTTGGTAAAATTCCCTTGTACCAAGCTTGGCCGCTACGGATTAACACGTACATCGCCCAGCGCTATCTGCCTAATCACCGATAAGACGGGTGCGCGCATCACCAAAGCTTGGAATACGGGGAGACAACTTATGGACAGACACAGATAAGAGATTACTTTCTGATAAAGTAATGAATTGTTACTTTTGGAACACGTTGTCATATGAGGTTAACGACATGTTCGCGAGTCTGTACGCAAGGCATCGTATGTCTTATTGCCATATATGGTAATACGTGACCTTTTGCTTTACGCACCTTATTTCACGTGGAATATTTTTGAAAGTACCACACCCTAACCCGCCTGTTTGAAAATGATTGGAGCGTTTATATAACTCCATAACAAACAGATGCGTGTGAGACCGGGTATATAACCCGACGCTTCAGTCAGTCTAATTTACTGTGAGATTCACGCTTGCCAAGACAACTCCAGACTTGCAAGAATTAGAATTCCGAATTCCTTCTTACCATACCGGACACCTTTTATTGGAGAATTTTGGACGGACTTACATAACACAGGAAATCTCTTTCATATTAAATAAGGAAACCGGGACTGAGGGAACTGAAGGACCACACACGAAGTCAGAGAGGGAACTTATTAAATTAAAGACACACCAGACGCGTGTAAGAGGCCGATTCAAGTCTCTTTTATTCATCTGAGCAAAAGGTCTGTGAGCCAGGATTGGCGTATGTTGTCATTTTACATTCTATATTTTACTACTAACATGTGAACTAACATATATATGTATATTACCATGTGAAGATATATATGTGAAAATCGCAGTGGATGTTCAAGTCATTTGAGGCTGGCGACCTCCGCGTATAGAATGATTATTCATGAACCACCACTGCACGGGCTGGTGATTGCTTTATTGCTAGTTTCTTAATTAGAACTAAAAGCAGAAAGCAGTCCCAAGTTCCACAGGGAGCAGGGAGGAAAAGATAAAAAATGATGTACAATTTAATTATAATACTTACAATTTCAAGCAGTGTAAATGTCCATGTAAACATATTCACTTTAAAATTAATGTACGTTTTCAAGCTTTAAACCAAAGGAAATGTCTATGTGAAAATATTCATTTTCAAATTAATGGAAGTTTCAAACTTTTCAAATCAGTGTAAACAAAAATGAAAACATATTCAATTTATATTGTGAACACTTTTCAATCAGTGGAGATGTAAATTTAAACATACTCTATCTGTATTATTAACCTTTTCATTTAAATGTAATGTAAAGCTAAAGCTATTCAATTTAAATGTAAAGAAAGTTTATTCCGTGGGATTAAATTTAATTCTCATCGACGGTAAATTCTGAGATAAATAGGATGGTAGAATAGAAGAGAGGGCACATAAGTATGTGTTGGGAAACACAATACTGAGGAGAGCGTTTCGTTTCTAATCTTTATCATAGTTATTGGTGGTACTAGCAGAAAGTACTATCTCTGGAACCAAGTAAAGGTAGAAGTGGACTGACGTTGTGCGAGACGCCATCATAAGAGGGTCTTATAGACAGACGCAGGACCAGCTTGGCCGTTACTCCTTGACGTTCTAGGAACGTGCGGTGCCTTTAACCTTGACCAGCGACGAGCGAGAGCAGTGTAAAAAGAACCCATCAGCGGGAGCAGAAACTACTATTGGCAGCTAAGTGACAAATATACTTTGCCAAAGCGAACTTTTCCCATCATCTCTACTATAAATCAATGATGAAACTTTTCTTCTAAACTATTCAAATTATTTTCAAACTGTTAAAACATAAGTGATTATTAAATTTTTATATTTGTAATTATGCAAATTTAACGTCGATTTAATCATTTTACAGTTACTGCATGTTTGTCTCAGTCAATTTACTACACACACTCTAAATAGAGCTATACCAGAATAATACGAATTCCACTTAAATCAGTGGTGGGGGCTTGAACGAACTGAATTTAATAAGTGCTTCATTACTTCACAAAAGTTGTCGGCAGATTCTAGAATTAACGTGCTCAGCCATAGTAGCATTGCTTTCGCTTATCTGAATATCTTGTGAAGACTCCCTTTGTAATAGAAATGACATTACCCTTCAATCTACATCTTTGCCAAAAGTAATCTTGTGAGAAGGTAGATACATTTGAAGCCCATTTTATGTACTCTTGAGTTTTGGCCAATGTTGGACCACTACCGCAAAGCAGGGAAGTCAATACCGTCACAGAGCTGAGGGGTGATGAATGATTTGGTTTGGTTTTGAATGATCATCTTAAATTTACACGGACAACTCCATCAGTGCTCCGATCTTCTCCCTTAGATCACACGAGGAGGATCGCAGAACAATACACGATATCCGTAGCACCGACGAGGATCCCCAATGTGTGTATATAAGAATCACACTGTCGTAGATTTTTGATAGGGAAATTAAGACTTGGGTTGGTCCCTTCTGAATAGGTTAGAATGAGTGATAGCCACAGTGAGATGTGATAATAGAAATAGAGTTCCACGAGTGAGATGGTAGGAATTTATAGAGGCTGTCCCGGAAATCGAGAATCTCTCTCTCTCTCTCTCTCTCTTTCCGCCTCTCACAGTTTCGTCCACTGACACCTAATGCAATAGAATGCATTTTAACGCTCTCTCTCTGACACGTTATGTCATAAATGCGTTTACCAGTATGAGAAAGAAAACGGTAAAGTTGAGAATGGGGAAGAAAATATTTTTCGCAAACGAATGGATGCGAAAAATACAGGAAAAAGGTAAAGAGTGATAATAAAATAGAGGACACGGGTGAAAGAAAAAGAAGAGGATATAGGCAATTTATGATCAATAAACTCTCTGTGACAGAACGTCCCCCCCTTTAAGATATGGAATTACTCCATGTCTACGTTATGGAAATAAATTTCCTATATCCGTAGCTTCAGGGTGTCTGCCCTCTTCCATCTCATCTCCCCCCTCCATCTCTCTCCAATTCCTACTCAAGTCTACTCCCCAAAGTTTCCTTCCTCTGGAATGTCTCCCATGCGCGCTTGAAAGAGCGTCGCCGCTTTTGACATTTTTGAAAGATTTCGTGTGTATGCAGTGGAATGTCCCTGCCACTATCGTCATCTTCGTCAGTTTTGGCGATCGTCAGGAGATGGTCGGAGGTTGGCACCGGTCTTTCCAAGTATCTCTTTAACAGATTTAAATGGAAAACTTTCTCCTTTCCTTGAATAGAGATCTGGTAGTTAGCCTTAGAAATCTTTTTCAGGACGGTAAACGGCCCTTGCCATCCGATCTTCAGTTGGTTGTTTCCGGTAGGGAGTAACACGAAAACTTTCTCTCCTGCTTCCAATTCTCTTTTTTTTCGCGACTTTTCTGTATCGGTTAGCGTGCTTTGTGCGTGCTCGTTTAAAGTTAGTCGTTGCTAGGTCCCATCCTAGTTTCAACCTATCCTTTAAATCCAATACGTATTTACTTGCTGAGACCACTGTCTCATCAGCCTTCTGGTCTGTCAGCGATCAAAGTAAGGCTTCAAGCGGGCCCTTAATGGGTCTGCCGAAAAAAAGCGTAGCTGGCGGAAATCCTGTGGAAGTATGAGGAGATTCGCTGTAGCCAAATAAAGCTGCCGGAATGCAACAATCCCAATCTTCAGGTTTCACTTGTGCCAGTTTACTTAACATCATGTTGAGGTTTCCGTTAACACGTTCTACTAGTCCATTTCTGGCCAGAGTGTAAGGCTTAGTGTAGATGTGCTGGTCCCTCAAGATCTTAACGATCTCATCCATCAACAGGTTTCGGTATGGAGATCCGTTATCCGTCAACACTTGTTGAGGGAATCCCAACCGAGTGAAAATCTGCACGAGGGCTTCTGCGACATGCTTGGCATCTGCGCATGTTAGCGGGATAGCTTTTGCCCATAAAGTGCATGTGTCGACTAAGGTCAGGATAAACCTGTTCCTTCTTTTAGTCCTTTCTAAGGGTCCTAAAATGTCGATCACAACCCGTTCGAATAGTGTTTCCACTATTGGCATTTCACCCAAAGAGACTGGGGGTGCCCGTTGCTTGGGTGGCACACGTTGGCACTGGGCACAGGATTTGACATATCTGATAATATCATTATTTACTCCTGGCCACCAATAATGAGTGGTTATCCGTTGGTTTGAGGCGTTCTGTCCCATGTGTCCGCTGAAGGGAAGAGAGTGCCCCATTTCTAGGATTTGGCTTCTGTACTGTTTCGGTACTAGGAGCTGGTTGTAACCTTGGTCAGGCTTGCCCGTTCTGCGATAAAGTACGCCATCCTTAGAAAAAATGTCCCCCTGTTGTCTCTGTTCCTTAGCCATGGGCAGTTTCCTAAAGCAGGGTGCCAAAGTAGGGTCCTTTCGTTGCGTTTCTTTAAGTTCCATAGGTAACAAATTAGGCGCAGGCTCCCGTTCCTTCTTGGTTTGCCCTCTTGTAGTTACTGCTGCCACAATCGGCTCTTCCGGTTTCCAAATAAACACGTATCTACCGCCAAGTAAGACAGGGTAGCTAGGGTCATCCATAACAGCCGCTTTGATCTCGCCTCTGACAAACTCAGAGTGGATCTCCACCAGTGCGATGGGAAGCGCTGTATTTGCATCACTCTTAGAAACTTCACAAAGTTCGACGGTCTCTCCTGTCTCTTGACCGGGTTTGACCAGGTGTCTGGCAACAATGCAATCATGAGAAAGCCCCGTGTCAAATAAACAAATAGTTTGAGAACCGTTAAAAGTAACAGTACCTCGCGTTGAGGGTGTATCCCCAACAGGTTGGGAATCCCTGTCAATAATTCCGCCTTGGGAGACTGTTAGTAAGCATCCGATGCGTTTAGGCTCGGCGTGCTCACTCTGATCATTAGTCCCGTGCTCAGGAGTTCTTCCTTTGCCACCGTGACCTTTCTGGCCACGCTGCCATGAAGGGCGGTCGGGTTGATCAGACTGTTTACTGTGGTTGGGGTACTTGTTTCTGTAGAACTTGGATTTTTCAGGAGGGGGGTTTTGAGGTCCAGTTTCTCTGTGGTTATTCTGATTAGAAGCATGAGAAGGATGAGAAGATTGGTCTAGATTATTTTTTCGAAAATGCTCTTCTGTCGGTTTACGTTTTGAGGCCGGTAATTCAGCCAGCGCATTTTGATAACGCTCAGACTTTTCCAAGATGTCTTTAAGCTTTTCTGCACCCTGTTCAGCTAAAAATCTCAGGGTATCAGCAGACAAAGTGTTCTTTATTTGTTCTGTTAAAACAAATTCCTCCAGACCTTCATAGGTAGAGGGGAGCTGTGAAAGCTCAAGGCACTTTGTCAAGTATCCCTTCAAACGAGACGAGAACTGCTGGAAAGTTTCAGAGCTCTCCTTCCTGCTGGTTCGAAACAGTTGCAAAAATTTGCGAGCATTCATTTCAAAGCGCTCCAGTAACGCTTTTTTCAACACATCATAGTTGTCTTGTTGGCTGCTTTCCAGTTTGGCGTAAACATCATACGCACTGCTTTTCAACGCCCGAGAAAGCTTCATATTCCAACGCGACCTCTCTAAACCGTACAGAGTTGCAATTTTCTCAAATTTTTCTAGATATGTGTCAATCTTCTCATTTGGACAAGGAAAAGATTCTAGCGCAAAAGACATAGCAGTGAGGTGAGTAGATTGAGTATTAGGAGGATCAGTTAAGGAAGAATGAGGAGAAGATTCTCCATTGCTGGAGGTAGAGACAGTCCCACGACTTTGGAATTCTAGAGTTTTAAGAGCCAACTCATGCTGTCTCTCCTCTCTCTCCTTCTCTTGCTGTCTCTCCCTCTCCTTCTCTCTTTCCTCATGCTGTCTCTCCTTCTCTCTTTCCTCATGCTGCATCCTGCGAATTTCCATTTCCTCATCCATCTTCTTCTGCTCTCTAGCTTCGGCTGCTTTTTTTTCCTCTTTTGCTTCAGCTGCTTTCCTCTCCGCGTCATATCTCTCAAGTTCGTCTCTGACAAAAGCTTTCGCTTTTTCTCCTTCCAAACCTTCTTCTCTTGCCTCGACCCTGAGGAGTTGCCTAAGCTTCGCCCTTTCTGCCATAGTAAATCAGTGGCTGAGACTTAGACGAGAAAGAGATAAGAAAAGGATACTTCCTCCAAAATATAGTATCTAACTATCGCTGCTATTAATCGGCAATTAAGCACCTAATGCAGACGACTACGCCAAATAAATGGTAGTAAAGATTACTCACTGAAAAAATAAGTTGCTACAGTGGAAACAAAATAATTATTGCAAAAAAATTTAAGGAGAGAAAGAAAAAAAATCCCCCAAATTTTTAATCCACTATCAAGTTCACCCCTGAAGACAGTTAGGGTAAGGGAGGCAATTAATCTGGACAAATAGTCCGAAACGCACTCCTTAACTTAGTTCAAACACCTTCCTGCTTCAGAACCCTGTGAATGTTATACACTCACAAACTTTACCAGCGTTTAGTATTACAAAATCAGTAATTAACATATATTCCGACAAAATCAACCTGTAACTCAAATGTATAATGCTCAAAATGCTGTGGATAAAACAATTATTAATTGTGTGGTCAGCACGCCCATAAACAGATCGATACGTCTAGGGGATAAATTATTTTTAAAAAATATAACAAAACTCCACGAGACAATCACACTCTTACTCTATATCAGAATAAAGAAAATTAATCCTGCAAACGAGCTGATATTCGTATTTGCTTAGGACTAGAGTTCAATTCCCGGAAAAACGTGCCACCATTCTGTCGTAGATTTTTGATTGGGAAATTAAGACTTGGGTTGGTCCCTTCTGAATAGGTTAGAATGAGTGATAGCCACAGTGAGATGTGATAATAGAAATAGAGTTCCACGAGTGAGATGGTAGGAATTTATACAGGCTGTCCCGGAAATCGAGAATCTCTCTCTCTTTCCGCCTATCTTCTACAACAGATCCAAAGGAGTCAGTCAGTCTATAAAAAAATAGGTATATTAATATATATCTATCCACTCACGTTCCCGCACATACAATTGACGACAGTTAGACACACAGACGTGGGAACACTATAACAATGATTATATAGATATTATGGGAACGAACTGACCACCACACTGAAATAAATGTAGGTATAGTTTAATTATCATAGTAAACTTACATCACAACACATAAAATACATCAAAAGCATACACATAGTCATAAAAAATCAAGGAATGCTACAATAGTGATAGGCCCGTTTGTATGGTCCCACCCTGGATATATATATCTCACAGTCCCGTTAGAAGAAAAGTGATAACCCCAAAGAGTTACAGATGCATATGATTGAGTCTATGGTTTCCCCCTTTTAAGGTATGGACAGACTTGATACTCTGCTTGATTCTAAGGGTAACTATTGTTAGCAATAACATGCATAAAGGAAGTTGCAACGTGGGTGACTCAAATAAAGAACATCCTTCAGTCTACTTTCAATCGGTTCTTTCATCAGGGCCCTGATATACTTACAATCGTGCTGTTGTTCGCCGTCTGGCGCAAACTTTGGGACACTCACACACTTTTTATCTGTTACTGTCGTTTAATGAAACGGATCCCAGCTCTGCAGATTTGTTTGTTGGTTTCATCAAAATGGATCCGGGGAGCGTCTGCTTCATGCGATAGTTATTTCAGACTAAAGTTAGTGTCACTTGACTCACGAGGTAAGAATTAGGCTTAACCGGGCACACAATGCCAGAACACGAGGTTTCCCTTAATTAGGAAGATGACCGGTGGACAACTTCTCTCAACAAATAATCTTGGTTCACCACACACTTGGTCAAATAATGTCGGAAAGTTAATGTTTTAGATTTCTGTAATTTTTCTCGCCACAAGGCAGCATGTACATTAGAGTTAGTGTAGAAATATGCACTGGCTCAAAGGCCCAGTATAAGCATTTATTAGGTATGTCTCTGTACAAAACGCCGGCAAAGTTTGGTTTACCCCAGTATTCACTGAATAAAGAAAAACCACATATGAAATGTTACATATTATGTACTCAATATAACTTACGTTTTTAAAATGCAAGCGTACAGCTTGACTTATCATTTAAAACTTCCCGTGCAATAAGTTATATTTAAAAATCATCAATCCTCATGAATTAGGAATACATACGTATTCCGTCAACACTCATGAGGCATCTAGCATTTATAAGTTAGTTTAGAAAAATAGGTCCCGTCTGATTATTTAGCAGTTAACTTAAATTCATTATAGCTACATTGTTGTTTAAGCTAGAAATTATAATTTATTCTGCTTTCCACTGAAACATGTCACTATAAAATAATACAGACTATAGAAATTAAGCACTCTGCACCAAATCTAACTAGTGAAATATGAAATAAGCGATTATCACTTTAAACACTTCACAAAATATTAGATAATTATTATAATATATATCTCAACACACAGAACTACAGGTAATCGCACACTTTAGAATTGTACGCTGATATATTTATTTGAAGTCTAGAGCTCTGTAAATTTCCGAACAAACTAGGGCTTCGCTATACAGCTTATTCTATTCACGAACAACCTGTCTACTGCGAATTTGAGGACTGAATGAAAATAAAGTTTAACATTCTGGTTATATCTATTACCAGACAAAGGGTCCCAACTTTATTTCGCCAAACAAAATAATCTCCCCTTTCCGTCTAAAACCTCTTACATCAACTAGAAGACTACCATGAACTGACACTCGTGCGTTTTCACACCTCACGCTGACCAGGCCAACAGTGAGTGCCTTGTCAGCTGAGATTTCCAGACAAATGTCTCAAACTGCGCCGAGGAGATGTCGGCTATCTCGCCTCACCTCAGCGCTCAGCCGATGCAACTCGTTGTGGCAGGTGAAAATGCAGACAACTTTGTCGCCTATAGGTCTGGCGAAAGCGAATATTCACAGTGTATTTCGTCTGGTGCAGGGATTGCTGTAGACATATGTCTGTTCCTATGTCTGGCCAGACGAATATATTCACAGTTTCGTCCACTGACACCTAATGCAATAGAATGCATTTTAACGCTCTCTCTCTGACACGTTATGTCATAAATGCGTTTACCAGTATGAGAAAGAAAACGGTAAAGTTGAGAATGGGGAAGAAAATATTTTTCGCAAACGAATGGATGCGAAAAATACAGGAAAAAGGTAAAGAGTGATAATAAAATAAAGGACACGGGTGAAAGAAAAAGAAGAGGATATAGGCAATTTATGATCAATAAACTCTCTGTGACACACACATTCTATAAATATTTTTGTGGTATGCAGATTTCCTAATTTTTAAATTTTGCCAGGGCCGTATGGCCTACTCTTTAAGATTTCCAGCTACCCTGAGATTTTTAACGTGCGCAACCTGCACACGGGCCCTCCTTATCCGAGAAGGCTTTTCATCCGATCTCTCTACCCAGGACATCAGGGGAGAGTATGACATCATTAGAAACTTCTATTTCTGACCCAAAAAAAAAGAGTCCATCAATTATATTCCCTGTGACCAAACCTGGTACCTTCAATTATATTCCCTGGGAGCGGGGTCGGAGTGGCTAAGAGGTATGGCGTCTGCCTTGAATTCTAGAGTTCCCGGGTTAGATTTCCAGTAGAGGGAATATGATTTTTAGATTTTTTTTCTTTTCATAACCAGAATTCTTAATGATGCCATACTCCCCCTGGTCTCCTGGGTAGTGAGATCGGATGACTAGCCGTCTTGGATAAGGGCGAAAAATTAGAAGGTCTCGTGTGCAAATTGCGCACGTTAAAAATCCCACGGCAGTTGGAAATCGTAAAGAATAGGCCATAAGGCCGATGCCACAGCAAAATTTAAAAATTAGAAACCTACTCAGCACAAATATATTTATAGAATGTGTGAATCCTATATACACACAATGGTATTCTCGCCGGTGCTACGGAGTTCGTACACTGGGCTGAGATCCTCCTTGTGTGATCTAAAGGAGGAGATGGAAGCACTGATGGAGTTGTCCGTGTGCGATGAAGATAGTCCTTAAAACCAAAAAACCTTGAGGGCGAACACGGTACCACTTGGACTAGAGGCGGACGCCATACCTCTAAGCCACTGCGACCCCCCTTGCTGAATGATATATATGAAGCTACCACTGCAGCAGGTCCCCTTGTAGGAAGCCTGCATCTACACTTATGCTCCTGCGGCAGTAATAGTTGCAATAGTAATAAAACACGTCATTTTAGTCAAATATTGTTGGAAAATAGGGTCGAATGGCAAAATAGTTACAGCTTTCGCTTCTCGACGTAAAGTTTCCAAGTTCGTTACCTGGTAGCGTTAGGCTCAAGTCTATCTAGCTGTAAATGGGAACCCGACTGAGCTCTTGTGTTAGGAAAGACAAAGACAGCGAGCATGGGAGGGAACCGGCTAACCCCATCCCATGAAACTTTGACTAATTTTAGTGAAATCTCTAACACTTCACCACCCACTCCTACGGCAGTATAGGTTGCCTAAATAAGGATTATCATATACTGTACACTCAGATTGTAAAAAGAATTCTTGAGATTGCCATTAGCTTTATCGTTGGAAAGTATTGCTGGTATCGTACTGACCAGATACGGCAAGGCGTTGGCAGTTCATGTGTACATCAATCGATACTTTATTATCGGTCAAATCGATGACTGACATTAGTGTCCTCTATGTATCATCGATAACAAAAGTACAGAAGACAGATGTCTCACCCGGTGGTTCTTTCATCGATTTCATGCAGGCTTTGGACCTAGTGACATGTGTGAGATATTTCGGCTACAGGTCATAACTAATTCCCTACTCCCTTTCCCAGATACTGCTGAGCTAAATGAGTATATAGCTGTATCTACTTTTGCCACGCCGGTATTTAGATGTTTCTTCTTTCGTCACGCCAATACAGAGATGTAATTTCTTTTGCCACACCAGTACTCAACTGTATCTTCTCTTGCCACGCCAGTACTCAGATGTATCTTCTTTTGTCACGTCAGTACTCAGATGTATCTTCTTTTGACACGCCAATACATAGATGCACCTTCTTTTGTCACGTCAGTACTCAGATGTATCTTGTTTCTCGTCACGCCAGTACACACACCGGTTTGTCACACAGGCATTTAGATATATCTTTCTTTAATCACGCCAGTACATAAATGTATCTTCTTTTTGTCAAGTCAGTACATAGATGTGTCTCTTTTTTGTCACGCCAGTATTTAGGAGTTTCTTCCTTTTATCATGCCAGTATTTAGATATATCTTCTTTTTTGAAGTCAGTACATAGGTGTATCTCCTCTTGTCACGCCGGTATTTAGATATATCTTCTTTTTGTGAAGTCAGTACTTAGATGTATCTCCTTTTTGTCATGCCAGTATTTATTTAGATGTTTCGTCTTTTTGTCATGCCGGCTTTTTAGATATATCTGTTTGTCACGCCAGTACATAGTTGTATCTCCTCTTTTCACGCCGATATTTAGATATGACATCCTTTTGTCACGCCAGTATTTAGATTATCTTCTTTTTTTCACACCGGTATTTAGATGTATCGTCTTTTGTCACCCCAGTACAGTAGTAGACACACTAAGCCATGTAGCTCGAGTAATCTAACCTAATCCCAACCATGTTTTGAGCTTTGCCGAAAGTAATAAGGTCCGACAAATATTGATGCCGCATTACAAATAAAAAGCAAAACAATACAAATTCTAAACTAAACGCCACGCATCGGTGGGCACTCGGCCAATATGGCGGCCTCCTGTGTACTATTGACTCGTTCAACACATAGATTTACTGTATCTTCTTTTTTTTTTTTTAAATAAAGTTTTGCCTCGTTTTGGCGAGGCGCGTCCCGTTCAACCTAGTCGGTTATATTAGGGCGCATGTCCAAAATTTAAAAGACCCTTAGGTCTGAACGTTTACTACTGTATCTTCTTGTTGTTACCACAGTTGCCTGAAAACATACATTTATATGTGTGTTTAATACTTATTTCTAAGTACAAACATTAGTGAGTACTGTCACGGATTGCCTCCCTTGCTTTGCAGCAGTGGTCCAACAGTGACCAAAACTCAAGAGTATCTAATATTGCTTCCAAGGTATCTACCTGCGCGCAAGGTTACTCTTGGCAGAGATGTAGATAGAAGATTAATGATACTTCTACCTTAAAGGCGCCCTCACAAGATATTCTCAGAAGTCAAGAACAAAAGCTGCTTAGGGCTGAGCAATTTGTTAACTTATTGTTACCGCTACGTCTCTGTATTGGTGACTTGTGGTGCGAATGTTGTTGTGGGTCGTCGCTTCGTTACGGATAATGATGACAAGACAAACGTAACGGTAACGATTGGGTCGTAAGACTGACCAATTGGTGAGTAAGGCATACTGGACCATTGTTGAAAATAAATGACGATACGATTTATTACGGAAAAGACGTTGACATCATGTGCAAGTACAGTTCATCGATATGGTTTTGACAGTATATATATATTGACATCTATAATAATCAACATGGCCGTTGATTGACAGCACTCGCCGTTACGACGTCAAGGTTAACGGTCTGGTAGTATACATGGTTCTGTCGAATTGACCGCTCATATTCTTTCGTAGTTATATATTTCTTTATGCTTCAAACAGCTCCTAGCGTTAGAGGGGGCGCACTAGCAATTTGACCTATCTGGTCAAATTGAAGCGCTACCATAAAGTTTACAGGAGATGAAGTATCGGAGGCAAGATACTTAAAAAAAAGCCGTTTTCTGGCTAAATATTCAAATCAAGCAAGTCTTGGTATTTTCTCTTCTTCATTTTATAGATGATTATAATTACCTTATGACCGTGTCTTTCCTGAACTAAGGATAAGCACACGAAAAAAATCACGTCTATACAAGACGGAGGATATCGGGATCTGCCTCAAGTACGTTTGCTGGATAGTGTCGTAGATTTTTGATAGAAGAATTAAGACTTGGGTTGGTCCCTTCTGAATAGATTAGAATGAGTGATAGTCACAGTGAGAGATGATGGTAGAAATAGATTTCCACGAGTGAGATGGTAGAATGTGATAGAGGCTGTCTCTGAGATCGAGAAATCTTCTCTCTCTCACCTATCTCCTACGACAGATTTAGAGTAGTCGGACAGTCTAACACCTATACATATATTAACATATATATTACCACTCACGTACACACACACAATTGACGACAGTGAGACACACAGACGTGGGAAAACTATAACAATGATTATATAGATATTTTGGAACGAAACTGACCGACACGCTGGAATAATTATTGAGTAGTTTAATTATCATAATAAACTTCTCTCACAACATATAAAATTACATCAAAGCATATACAGAAAATCATTAAAAAAAATCAAGGAATGCTACAAAAATGATAGCCCCGTTGGTATGATCCTTCCCCTCGATGTATAGCTCACAGTCCCGTTAGAAGACAGTGATAGCCCCCAAAGAGACACAGATACATATGATTGGGTCTAATATTTTCCCCCTTCGAAGGTATGAACTAACTTTGATAGCAGTATCTATTCTAAGGAAAAATATAGTTTAGCAACAAAATCTTGCATAAGGAAAATTATAAAATGGGTGAATCAACAAAGAACATCCCTCAGTCTACTTTCACTCGGTTCTTTCATCAGGGCCCTGACTCACACAACTTTACCTACAAGCGTGCTGCTGTTCGCCGTCTGGCGCAAACTTTAGGACACTTCTCTACAGTGAATCTGTATTCTTTGGATAAAGAGAATCCCAGCTCTGCAGATACAGGTTTCTTCCACTGCATCCGGGGAGCATTCACTTCACCAGTTTAATTTTAAGATTGCTGTTAAGGTCACTTGAATCAGTTTGGGTAATAAAGTTAAACGGGCACACAGTGTCAGAAACGCGAGGTTTCCCTTAATTAGGAAAATAACCGGTGGACGACTTCTCTCAACAAATAATCTTGGTTCACCACACACTTGGTCAAATAATGTCGGAAAAGTTAATATTTTTTCTGTAATTCTTCTCGCCCCAACGCAGCATGTACATTTGAATTTGTGAAGAAATATGATCTGGCTCAAAGACCCAGTATAAGCATTTTATTCTTTTAAAAAACCCGTTAGTGGGATTGGTATTCTGTCTATCTCTGAAGGCACACGCCCTGTCAGACAGGTGTTACTTGAAACCCACGTGGTTAAAGATATAAAATGTTTATGTTTCTCACAGGTATGTCTCTGTACTAAACGCCGGCAAAGTTTGGGTTACCCCAGTATTCACTGAATAAAGAAAAAACACATATGAAATATTTTACATATTATGAACTCAATATAACTTACATTTAGAACTGCAAGCGTAGAGCTTGACTTGACTTTTAAACTTTCCCGTGAAATAAGTTATATATAAAAATCAATCATCATGAATTAGGAATACCTACGTATTCCGTCAACACTCATGAGGCATGTAGCATTTATAAGTTAGTTTTAAAATATTCTCGACTGAGTATTTAGCAGTTAAATTAAATTCATTACTAGCCGACTGAGCTTAAGCTAGAAATTATAATTTATTCTGTTTTCCACTGTAACTCATCAGCTAGAGAATATAACAGACTTATAAATTTATCACTCTGCACAAAAGAAACTACTAAGATAAAATAGGCGATTTAACACTTAATCACTCGCAAAATCTAGATATATTAAATATAATATTTACCTCAACAGAGAACTACGGTATCACAACGAAACTAAGAGATTTCACTTATAAGTTTAAGTATCTAGAACGGAGTGACCACGTCTACTGCAAATGGAGAATGAGTGAAATCAAGTTTAAAACTCTGATTAATATCTTAAACCAGACAAAGGCTCCTACTATTTCCAAAAACCCGATCTCTCCCCTCTCCTAACACCTACGTTAACTTAGAAGCATGCCGTAACTGCCACCGTGTGTCTTCACACCTACGTTAACAAATTGACCGCGAGCGCGCGTGTCAGATGCGAATCTCAGACAACCCGTCTCCAGTGCAGAGGCAGTTTTTCACACCTCCCCGAGAAACTCAGCCTGAGAACCGCTGTGGCAGGTGAAAATGCTAGACAAATGTCTCATTCTGCACCGTGAAGATGTCGGGTTTGACACCTCACCTGAGCACTCAGCCGATGCAACTCGTTGTGACAGTTGAAAATGCAGACGATATGTCGCCTATAAGTCTGGCCAAAGCGAATATTCACAGTTTTACGTCTACAACGCAATAACCTACAGAGCCTGACATCTACGTAATAACATCACTAGTGCGTTTCTAAATGAGAACCGACACAGGCAAACGTTAGAATGGGAAAACAGTACTGTTTATAGTCGCAAACGAACGAATGCGAAAAATACAGGAAAAGGGTAAAGAGTGATAATAAAATAGAGGATACGGGTAGAAAAAAGAAGAGAATATAGAGAATTTATTGATCATAAAACTCTCTGTGACAGATAGCAACAGATCATCGCAACAAACCGTGCCATACCCGTTTAAGAATGGTGCACGGTCGTACGCAAATAATACAATGAACTTACAATGAACTTAGATGCGCTCAAATGTGCGTCTACAAAATACTAGACACACATGTGAGGATCTCAAACATTTTACTCCCCCCAATGAAGATAAAATAACTTAACACTTATTATAAGGTCCGTCGCCTTTTGTGAAGGGTTTAAGCAATGGTTTAGACCTGTCAAGCCCCCAGTTGGTGCAATCCAACGAAATCCCTCTTATAAGGTATAGCTCTGTTTAGTGTAAATATATAGATTAACTATTCTGGTTCATACGTTTGCGTTCATACATATAACTGAATCAACTATTATTGTTTAGTTTTAAAACAACAGGTAACAAATTTAATAGTGAAATTGTCTTTGACAGGTTAAAATAAATATGGAAAGATTAGCGGAATGTTGATAGATATAAAGTTCTCGCCATTGAGACGTAGGTGGAAATTTAACTTTATACTTAAAGTTTAACTGAAATGTCCTTTTTGCTGGTGCCTTTTAGTCAGCACTTAGCTTGTACTGCAGTTGTGGTTAATCAAATCTGTGATGACGAAAGCCTTCTCCACACTCTCTTCCACTGTAGGCGGTTATGGTCGATGCTTTTCTCTCACACTAGCGGCGTTAGTACCACAAATCGTCTGATGGCTTGTAACCACGAACTTTAGACAAATAGAAAGAAACAAATGCCTGCTGAGTACATTTTTTGCAGCAAACTAACAGGTCCCTTGTCATGCGCTCCACCCACCAATTCAGAAGAAGTAAATTCACGAGCACACAGGGTAACTCAGGGAATATGATGAAAATTCACCCATATCCTTCTGGGTATTAACTAGGAAATTGCGTCTGGAGTACGTGAATAATGATTTGCCTGAATTACAATTAAACATGGTACGTAAATCTTCACAAGAAAATATGTTACACTGGAGGCACATATGATGTAGTCGTCACTCATCACTGCTTCAGTCGGAGTCTGGGGTCGCTCTGCTGTCGGGTTTCCCGCACGACTAATCAGAAACAATCACCAGCTCTTGCTGTAAAGGTTCATATTTTTATATGTTGAGGTTGCCAGCCTCATATATATCAACTAGCAAGAAAACATGTTAAATTCACGTTTGTAATAGAAATGTTCACAACTTACGCAAAATTTTAGGGAATGCACAATCTCCTTGCTCAGATTTTCAGATGGACTCGAGCAATTTCGGTGCATATGCTCTCGAATCAATTTCGTCTGAGAAATTCCTCTTATGACGGTGTTCTATGAATCACTTGGCCGGAGAAACTAGTAATTCCTCTTCGACGGGTGTTCTGCGATACACTTGGTTTAGGATATTATTTCTCTTATGACTGATGATCCAATTCCTAGGTTTCCAGTCTTGTATTTATAAAGTCCTGGTCCTGAAATTTAACAGTCTGTGTACTTAAATATGCGGGTTTACTCTTAAGGTTTCAGAGTTGCCAAAATACTGTCGATCTGTCACTTTTGATATAGGAATTCTAGGTCCCATCTTTCTCTTTCTGGCTTCTTGAAAGTTGCTCGGTTGAAGTTGCGAAGCTGTCTGTTCTGTGTTTCTGAGTTCACTAGATTATATGTCTCATTCTCAGTTCAAATCACAGATAGTGTTTCCGCCGAATTTTCCAATAGAATGCATCGTATATTCCGGCTCTCACTTCAAACCAATCAAATCGATTCTCGTTCAGCACTACGTGGGTAGGGGCTTGTCAAATTCGAAAAATAATACTCTCACGTGTTTCAAAATATTAAATTTAATATCCACGCGTGACCTCTTTATAATAAGACGTAATATTGTTCCGGCTGCACCTATATGCCTCCCACAATATTGTGACCATGTTTTCCGGGCGTAATGTCTTCCGCCAAGATGTCTACCCCGACAAGTTATCCAATTATCGCCTTTATCTGTGTGCCTCCGCCAGACAGATATCTGGTCAGACAATGTTGTCTTTCATCGTACGCACAATACACAACCTTGTGTCAACACGATCAGCAGCTTTTCACTGGGATCAAATGTTGGACCGACACGTTTCCAAAGGTGGTCAGTGTCGTGGGTTAAGCTGACAATTTGATTTTTGTAGTTTCTTTATTCATTTACTGGACCACCAGATTCGAAATTATTTCTCACGACCTGCGGATGTTAACTGACCTGGTCAGCGTTCAACCGCCAGAATTTTAAGTCAAGATAGGGTCGCGGTCAGTGCATGACCTCAGTGGTCAGATGCCGATATAAAATATTAGCCGCTCAAAGATAGTTCACTTCTTCAAACATTAATGCCAGAATCAGATGGGAAGAAACTGAGGGCGAAAAGTACTAATTCTCGGCATATCTGATAAATTGATCTGCGCAGGGTAAGCAAATATCTTAAACAAAATACTTTAGGAAACTAGATGAGCTTAAATAACTAAAATAATAATGTTGATAACAGGTCATCACTATTGGGATATTAATAATAATTTCATGCGGTTGAAATGATTGATTTACCCTAATGATTTAATGTTTTCATACATATGATATCGATGTCATTATTTCATGTTTTTATATATAGTATGATCTTCATGCTCCTTTTATAACATAAGACAATGTATGATGATTATCTTCAATAAAGGGAAGAGTGAAGGAAGGAAAGCACATGTAACATAATGTGATCCCTCGCGTCAGTCTTGCATGACTATCGGCTGAGCGGAAAGGTGTTTGTACAAACGACACGACAAGGTAAACAATGGAAGAAGAAACCAACAAACGACTGAACGATTTGTGAGACATAAACGGACTCTGACTTCCATGGTTAAGAGACAGGGAAAGTTTTCAGAAAAAAAGAAGACATGTGTATATGAGGTTTGGTAAATTCATTCAATTACTGAACTTCTCCGTAATTACGAGAGAAGTAACGACGGCGTTATTCTTTTCAGTCCTGACGAAGCGTGAAATAGCTGTTGGTTGAAGACGCTATCGTGCAGATGTCTGGAAGAGTGCTAGCCCGTCAGCCCAGTTCTTGGTAGCCAGAGGAAGTCAGAAGCACCCCTTCCCCACGCTACGCTACACTACATTACTCTACTCTAGTCTGCCAGCTCACATCACACTGAACAGGCACTATCGAAGGAGACCAGAGATAAGTGATATCAAAACGCAACTGAAAATCTAGCTCAACTTATTAGCCAATGATTAACCCTTTAATTTTTGAAACTTTATCCCATTAACGGACAGAGACAGGAACATTTTGTTTCTTCCTTCAAGTGAACCAGTACTTTAAATATATTTCTTAGTGACGATTAACAATGTTCTTTTCTTCCATTCTATTTTGATAAATGTTAAATTTTACTGTATTAAAATTTTGCCATCTAGTTTACCATTTACTGTAAACGTTGGAGTTGCATTAGTGAATTATAGTTGTCGTCCAGAATACTAAATTAATAACACACACTCCATCTTTCTGTCTATCAGATAATTAAAATCTACTGTAGTTCCTTGCAATCTATATCGACAGTGAGTGAGTGAGTGTAACAAAGGCCAGTGTCGCCAGAAGTAATTACCAGAGTACAGCCCATACAGTGTGTATCACATGGGCCTTTCTGTCACTTTTCTGTTACCTTGTTTACACTTATCTTCAACGCAATAGTGTCCTCCTGTCTTCTGCAAGTCTATCTAGAGCAAAACTCTGAGCCTGTCTGCCTCATATAGACTAAAATTTGAAGTGGTATAGAACTGAACATCTTCAGTCTATCCAAAACACCACTTTCTCTACCTTCATGCGACAGTCAGACGGATTCAAAGAGATAAGCGGGTGACCGGAGCCGCACTAGCGTAGTGGTTACAACACCGCTCTGGCGACCGGGTGATTCAGGATCAAACCCGGGCGACGGCATTTGAGGATTTTTCGTCGACCGGGATTTGGACTGGATTAACTCGAGACCTGGCGAGCACATTTGAAGAAGTGTCGTCGACCAGGGACTGGCGGCTCCTGAGCCGACCCAGCTCTAATGGGTACCTCCGAAAACGGAGAGTATATGCCTGAATGGCGAGGGACATTTGTCTCTGTACAAGAAAATAGGATACTCACGTAAAAATCAATGTCAGGTTAGACATTAAAAAAAAAATAATAATAATAACCTGAGATTTCGCCTCGAGTATTAGCGGGCGTACGAAAAAAAAAAATGCGGGTGACCGGTCTGATGACTGGATATTGTTACGATAATACCACAGTTCACCTGGCGGAATGTAAATACGTCTGAGGAGTGGTAAAAAAGATAAAGACAGTCCTATAGCTAATACTTCCATAGGGGAGTGGAGTGTTAGAGACTTTCCCCTACTACTCGTACATTCAGCATAGAGAGAAAAAATGGTGCATAAAATATGCCACATAATAATGAATGAAAGGGCAAAAATTATGCAAAATAAAAGCGATGAGTGAGAGGATGAGAAAAATGAAGAAAAAAAGTGATACAGTACTGACGGAGTAGTCGTGAGATCGCACTACCATGTCGTCATAAATACTGTCAACTCAAGGACAGCGATGATAAATACTAAACCCTGAAAAGGAATAGCAGGTTGTAAAGCTAAATGTAGTCCCATAGCAGATACTGACGTAGGGGAGTGAAGTGTTACAGGCTTCACTATACTAGGTCTAGCATCGAGAGTTGGGAGTGACAAGTTCCTTTCATCGCTGCCTGTTCCTTTCATCGCTGCCTGTTCCATTCCTAACTGAAGATCAAAGTCAGGTACTCATTTACAGCTGGGTAGACAGGAGCGTGTCGATACCGTGAATCGAACCCGGAACCTTTGCAGCTAGAGATCAACGCTCTAACCACTGTGACAGTCGGACGCTACCGGCCAGAATTGTGAACCCCTGACAAGGGCGAGTCCTGAAAAACTCTGCTCGCTGCGCCGAAGCTGCGTCTGGTGAGGGGTTAAGTTATTTTGACTCAATTTTATCAGCAGCAACTAGCTTGACGTGTAGCACAGAAAACAGTAATATCTGCACCATTTATCTCGTGAAGGAGATTCCTATGCTGGAATAAGGATGTGAATCATTCCGACCCGACAAATACAAAGACAGGGTCATAAAATTACTGGAATTTTTCTTGATAAGGGAACGGGATTCATTTCCTGTGTCACCAATCTCATGATTGGTATACGGCACGCGCTGAAAAGTGAATGGGCACAAGATTTCATGAGCTCATAACCATGGGGCGGTCTGCTACATTGAAAGGTCGCTGAGACTTCATTTTTGTTCATCTCTTTTTCGGAAGAGCATATTTTGATCATTAAAAAGTAACTTAAAGCAAGTTTTAGGCGGTACACTTTTATTTTAAAATGCACTAAAAAGCAGCTTTAATTTTTTATGGCAGACCCCCGGACACGTCACTCGAGGTTACTTCAAATTTTGAGTGCTTAAAATGTACCACGACAGAGGGTCGTGTGCAAAATTTTAGCTCCTTAGGTTGTTTGAAAACTAGTGAATCAAGGGCTCAAAGATTTGAAATATAAAAAAAACGCATATATCAAATAAAATAAAAACGTATACAGACAAAAAAGAGAGGGCCGGGGGAGGGCAAGAGAGTGGACAATATTGAAGCTGTCCGGACGGACTTGTCTTCGAGCCATACTCATTAACAAAAAAAGTCTATTTATTTATTATATCAGATATTTTATATTTCGAAATCCACCCTAATATAACCGACGGACTTTGTGCCAAATTTTAAAGGATCGCTTCTTGCCAAAACGAGGCAAAAATTTAATTTAAAAAACAATAAAACCGAAAAAGTAGAAATATTTCAGTTAGAAATAGGAAAATAACACGTTGTAGCAGAGGTAACCAGAGTGGCAGAAATGAGTTTGCTTGTCTGGCAAGTGTTTCTGCCATTTATCTTCATACAGAAGTGTATTGTAGGTTGAATTTAACAAAGTGGGGCGTGAGTTCGATTTCGCCCAAATGTCTATCGATCCGACGGCCGATTAAATCGCCTCAACGGTTTAAAGTTCGTGAGTTTTTAGCCCTTTGTTTGGGAGGGGTGGGGGGGGGGAGGGGCGACTGAGTCAAAAGGCTTGTGAGCTTTGACAATGGTGGTTTCTGTGACAAATTTTGTGTATGATGGTGTTGCCAGCCAAATGAGCAAACTCGATTTGGCCACCTCGGATATTAATGCCAGTAGAGCAAAATATGGGAAAAAGACGCTGGCGATGAATAGGACACAAATTGAGGAAACATGTTGATAGCATTACAAGGTAGTCCTTGTTCTGGAATCGTAATGGTCAGAGAGGGGGAGGTAGGCCGAAAAAAAAAAAAACATGTGGAGAAGATAACTGGAGACAGAAAAGAAAATGATGAGGAAGTCGTGGAAAGACCTTGAGCTGATGGCACGTGACAGGAAGCCTAGGCGTAATTTAGTTGAAGGCCTTTGAGCCTTCAGGAGTTGAAGGGTGTTGATAATGACAGCGATAATGCAGGTGAAATAAAAATTTGAACAGAGCAATGGTAAGGATAAAATGGACCACACATAGAACACATAAAAAAATAAATAAATAAAAAAATCCAGCTGGAGTTGATTATCAAAAGTAAGAATATTAATGTTAATGTTAATCAGAATCGACGTCATTACACTCCGGGCAAACCCATAGGTGCTTAGTCTCCCTCAGAAAATGTCGAAGAGTATGAATGCTAATTGTTCCTGTTGCGCACTGGTTGTATACATGCCAGATGCGTCCTCTCATACGCCCATCCCTGGTGGTCCTACGTTTGATGCCAAGTTCCAACAATCTTAGCCTTGATGATTCATCGATTGTAGTGTCATTCTCTAATAGGCGATCATGAATTGCCTTCAGTATTTCTCTCTTATCCATGGCCAATGCACCTTCTATGGGTGCTCTTGAAGCTAGTCTGTCAGCTCTTTCATTGATGCGTACCCCTGCATGACTAGGACAGTAGATCCATATCAGTTCCTGAAGATTCGATGCTTCTATGGAGGTTTTCCATTCATGTCGGAGCCATCCATTTTGGATGTTTCGAAGCATGGATTGTGAGTCTGATACAATAACTGCGTTTATTAATAAAGTCTCAGACAGCCATCTTAAGGCAGCAGCAACTGCCTCTACCTCCATTCTCATGTTGGAGGTTGTTATCGTGTAAGCCCCGCTGTGTTCAGCGACGGATCTGCTCTTTACTCTAGCAGAGAAGCCTCATCCTGATTTATTACAACGGGTTACAGACCCATCAGTGTACACAATGACATCATCATCCCCAGCATAAACATTTATAAGCTGATAAATTTCCGGCTCTGCTCTCTCATCGGCCCAAGTTCTGCACTCTCTACCAAGGCTGATGATGACTTGCTGGTAGTTCATCCAGCTCTCATATGACTTACTCCACTCGTTTCCCTTGAATATATTTGTCGCCGCTGGGAACGGCTAAAAATAAACTATGTAACCGTGGTGGCTATCTATCCAGGTGATATGCCAAATCTTTGCACCGTGTAGACCTTTCGTCACAGGTGGTACATATTTTCTTCTGAGTTCATTGATATTGAATTTCCTAGTGAGCGTAGTGTTTACTGGTTTACTTATATATCTTGTGGGTGGTAACTGGCGACTGCCAGAGGTGGAGTTACCCAAATGACAGTTGGTTCAAGACCAGGTCCTTACTACTCACGTAAGTTGTCAGTGATCATTTGTATCTTCCTAGTGCTTCCATACATGATTAAGTAACAGCAACAAGTCATGGAAAACTGTTTATTAGTAGTGTCCAAGGGACTGAAGGCATGGTCAAATACAAAACTCAATAACCTGGCTATCAGCGGCCAGAACGCCTATGGGTTACATGAATCGTAAGGTCTCTGCAAAAGGACATCATCATAACAACATGTCTGCTTGACTCTGCTAAAATGTCGATAGGCTTTTGCCTTGAGTCTCAATATACATTTCATAGCAGACTAATCATTCTAATAGAAAAATGGTTATCATACAAACCGTGTGAACACATCCCACAATACTGGAAAACACAGTCTCCTCGAATAACATACTTGTGAAAAACATTGAAACTTTCAGGGGTCAGGCATTTCCTCGACCAGAGGTTAACCACACAACCTTTAAAAACCCGGGCCCGCACTAAGGCTGAAACACGTCTACCTCACTTAACAGTGAACTCCGTGACTGAACTGTGTTCTGACTGCGGTGGTCAAAAATAGCTATCGACGATTTCATTGGTCAAGCTCGACCAGTGAAGTTATCTTACCAACTAATCTTGCTCAAGATCTTTAGCTATTCTTATATTACTGTTTAACGTTCTAGCTAGCGTTAACACACGCCCTCCGGTGACATACGTCCCGGGGCTACAAAAATGTATCCTAACGGGAGTCATTTTAATTCTATCAAAACCCAAAAACTATATACATAACAAACTCAAACATAACCAAAAACATAAAACAAAATATCATGTCAAAACAATCATGTCAGTATAAATACAGCATAGACCTATACAAAATCAATGTGTCTAATAATATAAACATTTAATGAAAGGACTATATAGGATAGCATGTCAGGACAGTGGACATAGGTTGGGGAGTAGGAAGAGCCTGAAATGGAATAGCTCCAGGGATATCGTAGTTCATATCAACAGAAATCTCCATAAGTGCGATGCATGTATCCTAGAAATATGACAAAGGATAATAGCGAATAAACAACTTAATAGTAGAGTCCATATGAAATGTCTGAAGGGAAAAGTGACGACAACTGGTTGAACTCTATAGCTCTGAATAGACGTCGAACTGGACAATATTCTACGATACAATGTACATGAGTTTGTATAGAATCATTCATAAAAAACAGCAGTTAAACATCAAAATGTTTTACAAATTTGATACAATGGCTGACATATCATTTTAAAAAATCAACAGTATTAGTAATACCATCAACAGCATTGCAACGCAAAAGTAAATGCATAATGGGTGTGTGCGTGGTTAATTGCAATAGCATAAGTGAAGATGTCGTATGTTGCAAGGGGTGCGAGCGAGAAGGGGCAACATATGATTTGTGAGATGGAAGAGGCGTAGGAATGTCATGTATTCAATATAATGCAAACGTATTTTCAATAACAATTAAAGGAATGTGCACTAGTACCAAAAACATCGTACAAAGATAAAACATTGTGAACCTTGAGCAATGCTCTACATAACGTATGTGGGAGTATAGATGATATCTGTGTGAAGAGGAGCTGAAGGTCTGTGTAAGGTAATAGTGTACGTAGTAAATGAGTTGTATATAATGAGTCTATGTGGCTTTCCAAAAGTAGTGATAGTGTGACATGAAAAAAATACATCTCTGTTCTTATCCATAATACATAACACATAGAAAAAATAATGTCGCAGAAACATATCAGTACATTGAGTAGCATCATGCAACTCAAAAATAACAAAATCCAAAAAAAATTTACAAGTTGTGTAATAATACCTGCTAGAAATTAATACTTAACCGATTTGAATTAACAGCCGTACAAGTGTTGTTTACAATTATGAGGCTGGCGTTAAAAACATGATAGATGAGCTGTTGATTTGCAGCTATAGTCCACACTTGTAAAGTGAGACTATTAATATTTACCTCTGTGAACGTTCCAAATAAAAAAATTGGAGAGCCTGTCCTACAAAAGGAACGATAGCTCTGTGCTATCTATGTACATTACATAGATCCTGAAATCTAGTTTGCAATACGGTGAGAGTCTGTCGTAACCGTATTAACTCTCTACGTGACATGGCCAAAAAAAAAAAAAAAAATCAACGTAAGGAATAATATACAATCTACTATAAAAGTGCATAGTCGCAGTAATATACTATTCAATCTTAATAAAAGAATGCAATATGTCTTGGAACTCTGTTCTTCATGGTTGTTGGGAGGCGACTAAAGTAATAGTCCATGTGGAAGAGGCGTCGGAGACATCTTTGCCTTTCTCCAATAATGTTGCATCTCGCCACAGTAGTCAGCTGTACGTCTGAGTGCGGACGACTATCTCAAACTGCAAAGCTAAGGGAAGAAAGGGACCAACCATTGTCAACCTGTAATAGAAAAAAATGTATTGCATTAAGTTAGTGCTTGTCAAGCAATATTTGTGCCAGTTCCAAAACGGCAATTTCCTTCGATGACAGGCGCTGATCGTACGTGTGTCCTTTAGGATGGGAAGCAGTTGCTGTGAAATGAGCAACGGGACGACTAGCAGTACATGGTTCAGTACTGTCTTGACGGTTGGAATGCATAGTACGACGCTTCCTGCGAATCTGTACACGAACATGTTCATGTGAGGGACGAATCAACTTTGCTAAAGGGACGGAGTCTTTAGACGATGATGAATAGTGGCGTTTAATGGCTGTTCTGGAATGTGTTTCCATGGGAACAATATAGGAATCATCATCAGACGCTACAAGATGTGTTGTCTGGTCAGGCGTAATGTCTTGCTATGAGTTTTCGATGATGGTTGCCGAAGAATCCGAATGGACAGTTGATGAATGTGGTGGATCAGTAACTGTGGATGGCATCAAACCAGAGTGTTCAACATTTGGAGGTGTATCCTCTGTTCGTGGTTCATTGTCATGGAGTAAACGGTCGTTGCGGTATTGGATCCGTTGTCGGAGCTCTTGTAAAGGAATGTCATCCTCTTCAGATGAGTTATCTCGTTCGCGTCGATATCGTTCTATCGTATCTCTGACTAACGTGGGGGCAGTTGATTGTGGTGACATGTCATCAATGCTAGAGGCAAGTGAGGTGGAGGACGAATAATGGCAAAGGGTGGATTTCCTGACAAGTCGTGAGGAGCGAAGTTGTGGAATTTCAACAGGTCGGTGATCATCTAATTTCATTTGAGAAACGTGAGCTTTCATAGTAACATTCTGTCTCTCATGCCATAGGATATAATTTGTAGGAGAAGTCTGTTCGAGAACTCTGTACCGATTATCAAGCTTTTCTGCCGCTAACCAATCATCAACAGTCTTATACGTTTTCTTCTTGATTACACTTCTGTTTTCTTTCTCTTCTGCTTTTTCTCGCTCTTGGTATGTGTTTTGTGGGGGTGGGGTTGACCGACTAGATGATATCTTGTGTTTTGCATGCATCGCTGTCGTTGTGGCAATCTGACTGCTTAGTAGGTGTCTATGCTCTACGATGGGAGTATTTACCTGGGATACACACTTGTCGCTTTGCTCTGGTACTTCTGTTTGTGTGCCGGTGTGTTTCTTTGTTTCTGTCTGTGTAGCAACACTGACCATGTCTCTCTGTATGTTGTCATGTTTTCTAACCTGACTTCTACATGCTCTACGCCTATCACTGTCATATTCTGTTTTAACTCTCGACTGGTAGGATATGTTCTTACTGTTCGCATACGATCTTACTTGGTTTACGTCCATCTTCCAGCCGTTCTCAGTTCTTATTCGACATCTTTGGTGGTTGTCTATGTTGACGCTATTTATTTCTAATATCTTGCCTTTCTTAATCTCTGCCAGAAAATTCCTGACAGCTATACGTTGGTGTCTTCTGTTGAGGCTACCCCAATCTGAACCTGATCTATGGTTGCTATTGAAACTTGGGAGTGTTCTGTCATACGTGTGTTGTGCGATGTTTAAGCAACTTCCACAATTGTAAGATGTAATCTGATTAACACGGTGAACTGGAGAAGGATGCGAATTCACTGGGGTAGTGTGTCGGTTGTGTCTCTTGTCTTCTTTCCTGTGAAATGAGTCATTTTGGCGTACATTGTGTGATTAAGATGAGCGTTGATGATCGTTGAAGGTTGTATTGTCTCTCCGCCATCTTGGACGATAATGGTCGACTTCCATTGGTTCGGAAAGATAGTCTGATTGCGGTTCTCTGCCGATCCTTTGATGAAATCTTTTCCGAACATTCTCTTCGTATACAGACGTTTTAATTGTTTCTGTGATTGACTTCGAGTCTTTTCTCAATAGGAGGAGTTTCAAATTGTCTGCCCACAAACCATCAATGATTATGCCTACTAAGTGTCGCTCTAATTCTTCCGTGGGGATTGAACCTCCTAAAAAAGCATCTTCGGCTAGGTTAAGCAATCGGTCTCCGAACATTTGCACTGGCTCATGACGTTCTTGCTTTATCTTCCTTAAAAGCGTCCAAGCATGCTGACAGTCTGTGATGTTTGAATATCGACTTACCAATTCCTTGCGAAGGCTTTCGAACGTTTCCTGTGGGAATGCGTTACTGCGACGACGTAGATAGTCTGTAACCAATCCGTCAGAAGATAAAAAGGCAATTCGCTTGCGGTCGGAATCAGTAGCTGTGTCAATGATGGAAGAGAACTTATCCATGTCAATAAGCCATTTGCGGAATAGTGCGGGGTCTCTAGAAAATGGTGTAACAATCGATCTAATTGAATGGAACTTAGCATAGTGATCTACCCGATGAAGCGATTCTGTAATTTGCATCAGTGCTTGTATTGTCGGTTTTAATTCATTAGGCAACTATATATTTTGAGGTTGTATACCCTGTTGCTGTTGATTTTGTGACAGATGTGGCTGTAACATCTGCTGTGGGTGCATTTGTTGTTGAGCTAGGGCCTCGGGGGTACTTTGAAGATCCATGAAAATTACTGTTTACAAAGTACGATCACAATGACAAGGGCGTGAGCTGGTCACGAGCACCAAATAAACTTATATAGCCGGGCTGGTTACTGCATCCAAATAATCTTATGTGACCGCTGTAACAATCTATCCAGGTGATATGCCAAATCTTCGCACCGTGTAGACCTTTCGTCACAGGTGGTACATATTTTCTTCTGAGTTCATTGATATTGAATTTCCTAGTGAGCGTAGTGTTTACTGGTTTACTTATATATCTTGTGGGTGGTAACTGACGACTGCCAGAGGTGGAGTTACCCAAATGACTGTTGGTTCAAGACCAGGTCCTTACTACTCACGTAAGTTGTCAGTGATCATTTGTATCTTCCTAGTGCTTCCATACATGATTAAGTAACAGCAACAAGTCACGGAAAACTGTTTATTAGTAGTGTCCAAGGGACTGAAGGCATGGTCAAATACAAAACTCAATAACCTGGCTATCAGCGGCCAGAACGCCTATGGGTTACATGAATCGTAAGGTCTCTGCAAAAGGACATCATCATAACAACATGCCTGCTTGATTCTGCTAAAATGTCGATAGGCTTTTGCCTTGAGTCTCAATATACATTTCATAGCAGACTAATCATTCTAATAGAAAAATGGTTATCATACAAACCGTGTGAACACATCCCACAATACTGGAAAACACAGTCTCCTCGAATAACATACTTGTGAAAAACATTGAAACTTTCAGTGGTCAGGCATTTCCTCGACCAGAGGTTAACCACACAACCTTTAAAAACCCGGGCCCGCACTAAGGCTGAAACACGTCTACCTCACTTAACAGTGAACTCCGTGACTGAACTGTGTTCTGACTGCGGTGGTCAAAAATAGCTATCGACGATTTCATTGGTCAAGCTCGACCAGTGAAGTTATCTTACCAACTAATCTTGCTCAAGATCTTTAGCTATTCTTATATTACTCTTTAACGTGCTAGCTAGCGTTAACACAGGCCTTCCGGTGACATATTTTTAACGGTGGTCACCTGTCTAATAGTCTCCTATGCCTGCGCCATCCATGACATCCCCCTCTTTATTCCTGCTCACTTGATGTCAGCTATGTTCCCATGCGGGGAATGCCTTTTGTCAGTGGTTACTCGCATATACGCTTTTACCTGGGCCATCGTATATCTGGATCTAACTGACAGCAATCCAAGCATGTGCCGCATCATCACAATGGGGGTATCTCGCGTACAGCCCAAGACTATAAGCATCCCTTCGTTTTGAATGCGTTCCAGTCGTTCACACTGTGATATTGACAGCGTGAGTATTCCCAGGCCATACTCTATTACAGACAAGACCAGCTGATGATACAAGCGAGACAGTAGTCTCTGCTCGAGGTGCCCTACAGCCATTGTTTTTAAGGCTGCCAGACCTCTCTTGCACTTCTGTATGATGTGATCAACATGCTGCTTATATGATAGCCATAATCGAATGTTACTCCAAGGTATTTCAACTTGTTCTGCCTTTCAATTTTCTGTCCACTGAGAGTAATGACTGGAAGATCAGCTTTCAATATGGAGTTCTTCAAGGAGCACCAAAGCACGCATGTCTTGTTGGGATTGACCTTGGAACTGGTTTCGTCGCATCATTTAGAAACTGCCTGAAGTGTCTCAAGTATGCTTTTAACGATATCTATCTGACCCAGTCCTGTAAATGAGCAAGTCATCGGCAAAAAATAATGTTCGTCCCAAACCTGTTGGTTGGATTGCAGCTATTGTTGCGGTATAGATGTTAAACAGCACCGGTGATAATGGAGAACCCTGGGGTAATAATGGGTAAATGTGCATTGGTTCTGATGTCCATGTTCCCAAGCGAAATGCAACTGCTCTCTCAGTTAAGGCAGCAGCTATCCACCTTGTTAGCCATGGATTTACACTACATTCAATTACACAGTCCACCAAGGCTGCAAAGTCAACACTGTTGTAAGCATCCTCTAGGTCAATTGCCACAGCCACCGTTTCTTGTTTACCCTGGAAACCCTTATATACATCGTAAGCAAATGTTCCATCGTTACCCCATGTTACTTTTATTGGTCTATAACTGCCCAGGGTATAGGGAGAATGTGTGCATTTTCAAGGTGGTTCATTAATTGTCTCGCCACTATCTTCTCAAGTAATTTGCTGTAGACATTCTGCAATGTGATGATTCGAAAGGGTCGTGATTCGGAGAAATTTCTGTCACTTTTAGCCCGGTGGTCTGCCCTGTCTTGTTCTCTAATTTTTGTCTACGCCTACTTTTCTGTCTTATAGCTCCTCATAGCGCTATTTCTGATATTGGTCATGTCAATCTTACGTTGGGCAGGCTAATTCCACCCCTTTACACGTGGACATCGGTATCTAGCTATAGATCCTTTTATTCTGCCTTTCTAGTAGATGACGGCTAGTTCCCCGTATTCTTTGATTTACATACAATCGGGGACACGTAGGAAAACTTCTAACCTTTTAATTGTGCCGCCCATATCACGGATTGCCTCCCCTGCTTTGCAGTAGTGGTCCAACAGTGACCAGAACTCAAGAGTATCTAATATTGGCTTCCAAGGTATCTACCTGCGCGCAAGATTACTCTTGGCAGAGATGTAGATAGAAGATTAATGACACTTCTACCTTAAGGGTGGATTCACAAGCTATTTCCAGAAGTCACGAACAATGTTGCATTGGGCGGAACAATTGTTAACGCATTATATCTGGTCCGTCGCCTTTTGTGAAGGATTTAAGCTATGGTTTAGCCCGTTCAAACCCCCAGTTGGTGTAATCCAACGAAAGTCCTCTTATAAGTAATAGCTCTGTTTAGAGGTAAATATATGTCTAGGTATATATATATATATATATATATATATATATATATATATATATATATATATATATATATATATATATATATATATATATATATATATATAATATAATGACACATACGTTTGCTTTCATACATATAAAAAACTGACGCGACTATGATTGTTAAGTTTTAAAACAACAAGTAACAATATTAATTACGAATTAGTCTTTAACAGTTAAAATAAATATGGAAAGATTGGTGAAATTTAGATATACGTTTTCGTCATGGAGACGAAGGTGAGGAATTATCAAAATAGGCTTTCGCCTATTTAACAAGACACTTAACTATAGCTGAGTCCTGCAGCTGTGGTTCATCAATTCCGTGATTACGAAAGCCTTCTCCACACTCTCTTCCACTGTAGGGCGGTTAGGGTGGATGCTTTTCTCTCCTACTAGCGGCGTTAGTACCACAAATCGTCTGATGGCTTGTAACCCCGAAGTTTTGAAAAATAGAAAAACAAATGCCTTCTGCTAAGTACATTTGTTTGGAGCAATCTAACTGGCTCACATTCCCGTTGTTCGCCCACCAATGTTAAACTTTCAGAAGAATTTTATTCTCGAGCACACACAACGTAACTCCGAGAAGACGGTTAAAATTCGCCAATATTTCTCTGAGGATTAACGGGTAACATGTGTCTGGACAGTGAGAATATGATTTGTGCCTGAACTAACATTAACGAGTTACATACATCTCAAAAATGATATGCTACACTTGAGGTACACATGATGTAATCATCACTCATTACTGCTCCTGTCGGAGTCCTGAGGTCACCTCAACTGTCGGGTTTCCACACGACTAGTCAGAAACAATCACCAGTTCTTGCAGTAGTATTTCATGCATATACTGTTTTCATATGTTGAGGTTGCCAGCCTCATATATATAACCACTTAGCAAGAAACATGTCAAATTCACATTAGTAAATAAATGTTCATAACTTACCCCAAATTTTTGGGTTATACACACTCTCCTTGCACAGATGTAGACTGGACACAGCTCTGTATTAAATGCTGCGAAATCACTTAGGTCTGGAAATTAGAGTTAATTCCTCTGACGGCGGGTGTTCGGCGAAATCACTGGCCTGGATAAACGTTTGTTTAATTCCTCTATGACTTGGTCTGGGAAATTAGAGATAATTTCTCTGACGGCGGTGTGACGTATAATGGAAATATAGCCTACAGTATCTGACAGTCTTTCGTGATCTCGTAGCGTCTATGATTCGCTAGCACAGCCATGCAATTTACAGCCTGCGTTTACTCACTTTTAATCCACGCCTCTTTTCTTGAGACGTAAACAAACGGAAAGTTTACCAACTTCCGCGACCTGCCAGTCATAACAGGGAGCGAGTCTGGGTGTTTACCTGAGTTTCTCACGCGAGCTGATCTGTCATCATCGGATATGAGACAGACGCACGTGGAATAACACCGGACCTTTGAAGTGAGTCGCTCGGGCCAAAAATATTTTCCCCGAGGACCCTTTGATGTTCGTACATACAGTGGGAGACCACTCTGTGATCTCCAGAAGTGGGCAAATCTACTAGAACCCGTTACATGGTTGTATGTCTCTGTTGTCGATTAGCAATGCCGACAGAGCGACCGTGAAAACCTTTTATCTGGGAAAACGTAGTCTCCCAATTTTTTGCTATGCGCTATAGTGTGAAACGTAACGTCATCTATAGATCAGAGAGACAATAATGTACATAAACTGTGGCTTCCCACGCTCAGAATTTTCGGATAGTCTAAACGCGTAGTCTAGAACCATTGTGGAAAGTGTGTTAATAGCCTTCGTGGGGATTTCATTCTGAGTTTCTGGTAATATAAATTTGTGCTTAAACGCGTTAAAATATGTTAAGTTACCATTATAATTCACTGTGATTTTCTAGCAGTTAGAACTAGTGAAATAAATAACGCGTAGCTATTGGTTTACCAGTTGTTCAGATTAATGATAATTTCCATCACCCGCATTTCTCACACAAGAAGACACGTTTAGCTGACTGATATTATATTATAGGCACGACTGATAGTGGACCAAAGAATTCACGTTATATTTCATTTTGTGTAATTTTAGTAAGTGACTGTTATGTAAATACCATACAACGACCCACAGACGCCGACAATCTAATAGCTATTAGTGACAGGCGATATTTGTTAAGTGCGCGTATGGATCAATCAATACCCTTTAGCTCCTCAAGGAGCATAGGCCTTCAACAAACACTTGCCAAGTCTTCCTGTCCTGTGCCATCCGCTCAAGTTCTTTCCATGTTTTCCTCATCATTTTCACCTCTATTTCCAGTTCTCTTCTCCATGTGTTTTTTGGTCTACCTCTGCCTCTCTTTCCCTGTGGATTCCAGAACAAGGACTGCCTTGTAATGCTGTCAACAACTTTCCTCAATGTGTGTCCTATCCATCGCCAACGTCTTCTTCTCAACTCTTGTTCCACTGGCACTTGTCTGGTTCTTGTCATCAATTCCACATTTGTGACTTTGTCATACCATTTCAGTCCTTCTATTCGCGCGTATGGATAATTAAATAATAATAGACATTGTGCGCTGATCGTTAACGCGCTCGCAAAGGAGCGGAGAGGGCACATACCTTCACCTGACCTAGATACGCTACGCTAGCGAAAACTGACAGGGTAGAAATAGGCTAGAGACACCGTGTGCCTTTTTAACTTTAATCAAGACTGACGGAGTGGATAAGAGATCGTCTCGTCCTCTTCCGTGTACATATATGTAGCTATATATAATAGTAGCATGTTTTTTTAATAAATGTCTGGTTTATTTCTAGCAGACCTGATCAAGGGCGACCAGCGGTCTATTTCGGTCCTGTTCTTCATTTTACAGATTGGTGAATGATGTCTTCTTCTTGGCTTACACGTCCCCAAGTTCATTTGTAAACAGGATTGGCCAAAGAGACAAATAAACATTAAATTAGTAAATTTAACTGGACTATAAAACCAGAAATATTTGTTCCCATTTATCAGCCCACTGTGGAGTAACACAAATAACATTTCTATCTGACTTTTGACAGTCGTATCAGCGGATTTATCCAGCAAGTTACGTTGTGTCAAAATCGGCACTCACCACAGAGCCAGCAGTAGGATTTACCAACATCATCAATTAACAATCGTAACAGTTTTTAGCAACTAGAGTTTTCCAAATACTGAAAGTATTTTTCACTGTTTGCTGTGAACACCCGATCTCGGTTCTACATTAACTATTCGAGGTGACAATTGTTGATCCAGAAATACACCACCAAATTTGGCGTCCCCCTCATAAAAATCTTATTTGTTATAGAGGGTGGACTGGGTGTCGTAGATTTTATCAGATAGGTAATAGATGTTTATGGTTCTGTCTGAGCAGAGGTGATAGTGATAACTATGTGAGAGTAAGGTGAAAGAAATAGTTTTTCTCACGAGGTGATCGTGTAAGAGAAAGGACAGTCTCTGGGTTGAGTAATTTCTCTAATCCAGCCTATCAGTACGACTTTCTTTAAATCAGACGCGCTTTCTCTCCTTGTACCAAATACAAGTTACACTGCACCCACATGCACAAAATTCTGTGACAAATACGCACAAACGTGAAAACAAACTATGGATAACATATATGGACAGGGGTTGACCAACACAATAACTTAAGGTTTATTAAGTTTATTTATCACTAGAACTTTACAACATAAATCATATACATCAATAGATCATGGTTTACAGACAAAATGAAAATTAATCAAATAAGTTTTCCCCTCTGGTAAAGGAAAAGACAAAGAAGATCACAGCAGAGGTTAATTAACCCGAAAGATCAAAAGTTAACAATAAGTGTATGGAATAGTCATTAAAGAAACCAAGAACAAGTTCCCAATTAATCTATCCCGTAAATACTCAGGTTAATGAAAACATAAGAAAAGATTTGTATGATAGGGGTAACAACAGAAAATTATGTTACTCTCTTACAGTTCATTCAATCCTTCATACTTGTGGCCACATTCATATTTGCTTACCCAATAGTTGTCGCAGGCATTCCGTGGAAATAAACACCAATACGTAATAAGACTACTCAGTGTCATATTAAGTTTTTCCAAATCCAGCCCCAGACTCGCCGTAGTTGCGGACTGCAAATTGCACGGGAGTCGCTGGAGTTGATTTAATTGTTCCTGGATAAAAAACGGTATCTCTGCCTTCAGTTGGTTGGAGTAAGGTTCATACGTGGTGATCGCCGACATAGGATGAATAATACATATATATTCTGGGTTGTCTAGCCTCTGGTTGCTGAGACACTATGTTAAGTTACACAAATATTGCTGACAATATATTTTGCTACAGCTGGCTGATGAGATTGATATACATGAAATCTGGTAATAGTTCTGGTCCAGTTAATATTATAATTTAATGGTTCTATTCTGGTTTCTCTCATGAAAATGAGGAAAAGAGACCGCACAGGTCACAGCAAGAAGCTCATCAATATTAAATATCCCTGGATGCTTATAGATTATAAGACTCTACGAACGTACGTTCATATGACCATAAGACCGTTAGACCGATAGTTCGCAGGTTTTGACCAGCCTATATTTTAGGAAAGAAATATAAACATTTAACCATAATAACAATAATAGATCTAACACGTGTTAAGATAAGACCTCTTCACCATTCCGTTATAAATTAGATTTAAAACACAAATGTCTAGCTTATCCTATCGTGATATGAACACTAGTCATTTATAAAATTACATAAAAATGGATAGAAGTAAGTAATATATACCATCAGTAGACAATTATTTAATGTATGTACCAGTCAATTTAAAACATCTCTTACTGGGAAATAGCGAGTAATTAAATTTACTTTACAGCTGGACAAATTTGTTATAAGTTATTTAATTATGCTATTCATTTAACACAGAAAATCCCAGTGAAATATAAATGAAAACTTTAAACACACCAAATCACTTAAAATCTAGTATATAAATTACCGCAACAGAAAAATGAAACACTCCACGAAATCGAATAATTCACTCTTGTACGAGAGATCTAGGATAACGAGCTAGTGAATTCAGAAAAATCTCTGAGCAACTGATAACGACTATAGGAGAGACAAGGTGTATATTCATAGATTCCGTTCTTTTCGCTTCTTAATGCGAAAGTCACACCTACGTCAAGGGCCGGGCGAATTTGCCGTTCGATTCCTGAATGAAAGGATATTTCTTCACCTCTGCCGATCGACGATCTCTGGCTTGTCTTTGATTATCTCCGCCTTGCCGAATATCAGCTACGTAAGTTAATTCGCCTGAAAATGTAACAATTCAAGGTACAATTCAGACAGATCGCTCCTTGATTCTTCAAAGAAACTGTTAACGCCTGGCCTCTTGTTAACGCCTGACCTGGCCCGCGTGTTTCCCTGATCAAAGAACGGTTACGCCATGCTGCGCACTTCGCTCTGTTCCCCCCGTGCTTAAATGCCAAACGGCTTACGTGTTAATTGCGATAGTGAATCAGGCGTTCGTGTAGCAAAAAAATATAAACCTAGATTGGGAGGGGGAGGGGGGGCAAATGTGGACGGTTACTGCTGCGACTATTTCCATATGTGACACTGGGGCCGACTTAGATAATACCCCTGACACTTTATATATTCAGGAACCATTGTAATTCTAAAGGGATATCACCAGAATAGCGTAAGCGTGATTGATGTGGCCACTGTATGACAGAGAGAGTATTACAGAGAGAGAGAATATTTTTTTTTGGTTACAACTATTGCACCAACTTGATTTGGCTTAAAACTGTTTACTTTACTGAATAGCATTTAGTAGGAACTTTGTTCTTTTCTTTACTGTCTATTCTGTAACATAGTGCTAACCTTTGACCTTTAGGGTTATTAACTGGTTGGGTTCTTTTTCTCAATAAGGGGGAGGGCACATGTATTCGGTTATTTTCTATGTATGTAATTCTGATTTTATTTGATCTTTCTTTAGATTTTTGATGTTGTAAAGTTTAAATGATAATAAACAATAAAAGAACTTACTTTTGTGTGTTGGTCAGACCCATACCCAATTAACCATAGTTTTTCACGTTTGTGTGTCTTGTTGTCACATAGCTGTGTGTGTGTGTGTAGTTAAACTTATATTTATATATATAGGGAGGTGTAAGATTTTCTTGTACTAAATTATAGTCGTATAGATAGGCTGGACTAGAGAAACTACTCATTCCAGAGACAGATCTTCTCCTTAAACTATTCACTCGTAAAATCTAGTCTCACACCTTTATTTCTCACGTACTCATATCACCATCCACTCTACTCAGACGGGACCATAAATAACTTTCAAACCTATCTAAATTTACGACAGGCGGATGTTCTGAGAAATCACTGGCCTGGGAAAACTCTTTTTTAATTCCTCTATGACTTGTGATCAAATTCCTAAGTTTCCAGTATTGTATTAAAAATGCGGTTTTACTTGTAAATTCCTAAGAGGCCCAATATTCGATCTGTTACTTATAGTTGTGGAATTTCTAAGTCCAATGTCTCCTTTTTCCTTCTGGCTTTTAGGAGTCGCTAGTCTGACGTTTGCGCGGCAATGTGTGTACTGACTTTGATTTCACTACATTATATCTCACAATCCTCAGTTCAAATTCCAGCTGTGTCTCTGCCTAATTCTCCAGTGAGATACATTGTATGTTTCGACCTCTCAAATCAACCAATCAATCGAATCTCGTTCAGCACTACGTGGGTAGGGGTGTTTCAAACTCAAAAAATACCCTCACGTGTTTCAAAATATTGAATTTAATATCCACGCGTGACCTCTTCATATCGTTGCGTCAGACTTCCGCCGGCATCTTGTGCTATCTTCACAAACAAATGTTGTGCTCTGATACTGCTCCGATGCTATCGTCTGCAAATCTTGAGTTTCCAGACAGATTTATCTGTAATCTCGATACAGAACGTACATCGGAAGCGATTGCCTCATTATCTCCCGTCTTGTAGAAACATAGGGATAGTTGCTAACCACGGGGAGTCCAGTGACGGACCGTCACGTTTAAACGGATCAATAGAGATGATCGTATCTATCAAATGTGGCCAGACGAATGAAGTGAAAACTTATCAGTCGCTGATCGGTCAAATTACATGGCGTTATTACAGTTCTGTCTGGGATCAGCTCAAAACAAACATGTGAAAATTAAAGATACTCCCGTGGCCGATACTTACGTAGGGGTGTGGAGTGTTAGAGACTTTCCCCACTAGATTCAGCATAGAGAGTAAATAATGGTGCATAAAATATGCCACATAATGATGACAGAGGAGAGAAAAATAAGAAAATATCACTCGCACGGGACTGTAATGCAATCCTGCCAGAGTGAACTTGAGATCGCTCAACTGTATCGCCACACACCCTCGTCTCATCTCGCGAACACCGGTTGCTCGTAGAACCGCCAGCGCGGCAGCAGACTACGTCCTTTTTCTATATCTTGAGTCGCCCGGGGAATCTCTCCTCTAGGTCTTAGGTCGGTATTTGCTTCATCTAGTGCACGTGCAAAAGCCACCTGCAGACTCTATCTTGCTATATAAGCAAGATGTCTTTATCACTCAGTACCACTGTCTCAAGAAAATTCTGCCACTGGACAAAGTGATATTCTGCGCTAGAGCTAATAACAGTTGTTCGTGCAAGAATTATTCTGTATTCAGTAAGCATACATTTACGTATTTAACACAGTGGGGTGTTAGCTTAATATAATAGAATAGAGATCATGTGTTACTTTAACTCATGTTAACAAGAACAGCTATGCTTTGGACTCCTGAAGGAAAACGAAAGAGAGGCCGACCAAAAACAACCTGGCGGAGGACTGTGGAGGCTGAGATGCAAAAAATGAACCAGAGTTGGGGCACTGTACGAAGGATGGCCACCGACCGAGCAAAGTGGAATCAATTTGTTGTTGCCCTACAAGACGCCACTAGGCGTGATGGCCACTGACTGCTTTGACGGTTGGCGGCTAAGGATCAAAGAAAAAGAAGAAATATATATACATTCTTTTTTCCTTAAGGTAAAATTCTTTTCGTGGCCGGGATACTCTGAATTTCTTATTTGAAAGATAACTCAACTCATGGTTGCATTGCACTAGATGGTGGAAATATTCGGTCACACTGGAAGAGCCACATACATGTGAAGAGGCAATGGATGTCCCTTTTGGAGTCCATCTGCCTGGTGCCGCCCCGCTCGCCCTGCAGACAGCCAGTGTTTATGACTGTTCACCCAACAGACATGCAGTCCCTCGGCTCAATGGTTCACCTTAGACTTGGGGTCATTCTTTATGACAGAAATCTAAAAGTGTGCTTCAAACGTGTCATTCTTGCTTCAAACATGGCAATAGACAACATTACGAACGCCTCAAGATGGCGACGTAAATATGGACGTTACGAATTTCCACCTTTTTGTACCATAGAACCATGTGTTGACTAGAGTTCTACAGATCTTATTACAGTTCTGCACTTTTTAGGCCGGGCAACGTAATTCGAATGTGGAAACTTTGTTGACAACACCCTTGTACTGAAAGTAAGAGTAAAAATTCACGTCACTATTCCGTGCACATAATCTGCCAAGATGGCTGACAGGATCGTAAGCTGACCTTTAGCTAAACATTCCATCTTTCATGCAAATCCACAAGCTACATACATCGATATGGGCGGATTCAAATGGTGGATATCTCAATACATAACAAAATGCTGCACTGCAGTCACTCATAATAAAAAACGCACCAATTCAGTTCAACGAATCGCAATGTTGTGAAAGACGTCAGCCATCTTGGAACGGAAAAGTAAGAAAGTAAATATAAACCCACATACCCCAATCTTTAACTCCACATTTTTGTTTTTAGTACGAAAAATAAGCAACACAAAAAGTATGAAGAGTCTTCCATTTTATATATATTAAAAAAAAAAAACCAGAAAAAAAAAAAAAAAAACAGACACACACTCACATCCCAATTTTGAAATTTTCATTCATTCTTTATTCAATCCACGATGAGGAGGGATAATACGATAATAATACGTAAGCGGTAGGCAAACCATGAGGTGTGGCGACCTACTTAAGAAACTGAGCTCTGTAAAGATCTTCCTACATCGGCGTTTCTTAACCAGTGGTCCAAGGACAGCTTATGGGTCCATGAATAGATTATAGGTGATCCTTGTACTTAACCTAAATTTTAAAATGTAGAAGTGTTTTAATAAGCTTTTATGTACATTTTTTCCCCCAAGAAGGGGTACATAGCCTTCATCGGACAACCAAATGGGTCCGTAGGCTTCAACGAACAAAAAGTCCGCAACACAAAAAAAGATTAAGAAACCCTGACCTAGATAAAATCATGTCTATTATCACGTTTCAGAGTATTTGCAATCTGGAATTATATACAGCCTATATTAGCTTTTCTCTCTGCCGAACGAACTGCTTCGCATAATTCCATCAACTGAGAGGTGCGAAATTACAACTAAGTTATATTTCGTCATCTTCATCCTCATAATCATCATAATTCTCCGCTTTCTCCTCCTTATTCTTCTATGTTTATCTTATTAGTCTTGTTAAATATGCAGCACTGTTGCCAGGGTTTCGTTTCGTTGGAACGAGTGCTTGCGTAGAATAGAAGGGCTGAAATGGTATAACAAAGTCACAAATGGGGAACTGATGACAAGAACCAGACAAGTGCCAGTGGAACAAGAGCGGAGAAGAAGACGCTGGTGATGGATAGGACACACATTAAGGAAACCTGTTGATAGCATTACAAGGCAGTCCTTGTTCTGGAATCCAAAGGAAAGAGGGGCAGAGGTGGACCAAAAAACACACGGAGAAGAGAACTGGAAACAGAGGTGAAAATGATGAGGAAAACTTGGAAAGAGCTTGAGTGGATGGCACAGGACAGGAAGACTTGGCATGCGTTTGTTGAAGTCCTATGCTCCTTGGGGAGCTAAAGGATATTGATTGATTGACTATTACTGTTTTCTACTGCTACTATTACTGTTTACCGCTGCTACTTTTACTGTTTACTACTGCTATTATTACTGTTTACTACTGCTACTATTACTGTTTACTACTGCTACGATTACTGTTTACTACTCTACTTTTACTGTTTTAACGTACGCCCGCTATTACTCAGGCGAGAATCTCCGGTTAGTATATCTAACCTGAGACTGATTCTTACGAGAGTATCTCTTTTTCCCTGTACAATTACATGTGTCCACTCGCCATTCAAGCATATACTCGCCGTCTTCGGAGGGTACCCATTAGAGCTGGGTCGGCTCAGGAGCCGCCAGTCCCTGGTCGACCAGTCTTTCAAATGTTGTCTCCCAGGGCTCGAATTAATCCAGCCCAAGTCCCGGTCGACGACGCTCGTTCAAATGTTCTCGCTCGGGTTTGAACCTGGATCACCCGATCGCCAGCGCAGTGTGGTAACCATTACACCAGCGCAGCTCCTAAATCTGTTATCTACATTATTATAGACACTTCTTCAAGTACTATGCCAGGTGGCGTTGGCAATCATGTCTCTCCTCAGCGCCCAGTCTCCAGTAGTCGTATTTATCAATTTTTTTTTTTTTTTTTTTTTTTTTTTTTTTTTGAGCCGCGCTAGCGTAGTGGTTACAACACCGCTCTGGCGACCGGGTGATACAGGATCAAACCCGGGCGACGGCATTTGAGGATTTTTCGTCGACCGGGATTTGGACTGGATTAACTCGAGACCTGGCGAGAACATTTGAAGGAGTGTCGTCGACCAGGGACTGGCGGCTCCTGAGCCAACCCAGCTGCAATGGGTACCTCCGAAATCGGCGAGTATTTGCCTGAATGGCGAGGGACACCTGTCTCTGTACAAGAAATAAAGGGATACTCACGTAAAATCAGTGTCAGGTTAGACATAAAATAATAACCTGAGATTTCGCCTCGAGTATTAGCGGGCGAACGCAAAAAAAAAAAAAAAAAAAAAAAAAAAAATTCTGTTTTTGACTTCTTGTCATGCCACAATGTCAAACTGTTCATTATCTTCTCTCTTTGTCGTCTTCTATTTTATTTTTCCTTCCATCTTTCCTGTTGTTGCCTTATACTCCAGTCTCCTTCTTCTCGTAACAGGTCCAGAGATAGTGGATTGCTTCCTTCTAGCTTGAGGAATAAGTTTCCTTTGTGCACTGGCCTCTTTTAGGACATCCTCATGTCTCTTTTTAGCTGTCCATGGTATTTTTATCATTCTTCTGTTGTTGTTGTTTAACTAGGGCTACTGAGCTTCTCGCTCTTTAGCAGATAATACCTAGTTGAAGACTCCTTGGTATAATCTACACTGTAGATCTAGGTTTTTCCTGTGGCTTTTCTGCAATTCCGAAACGTGTTGAGTTGAGGCCATGAGCTCCAGTTTCTCCAACTTGGCTTGCATTTAAAGGATAGTCACATCCGGTCCAAAGCTAGGAGTGCGTGGCATACTTTGCATTCCCCGCCATCCAAGTGGGCTCTCCAACAATGCAGAGCTGAAATACTGTACTCTGGTTCTGGGCTCTCCAAAGGAATTGTCACGTCATGCACCGAGCTATTTCTCAGCTTCCCCTGCCTATCACTGGGTCCATAGTGAGATCCTTCTGCATGCAGTCAACCAAGTCAAAACCAAAGAATTGCTCCTGGGGCTCAAGGGACATCTCCAAGCTTAGTGTGCTGTGACAAAACGTCTAAACGTGCTCTTTGTGTGATCTCTCATACCTTCAGTCCTCCGGCAGTATCTTTTCTTGTTCTTCATTTTTCTCACTCATCGCTTGTATTTGGCATAAATCATGCCTTGTCATTCGTTATTTTCACTATTTTGCTCTATGATGGACATAGCATTGTGAAGTCTCTAACACGCCACTCCCCTATGGCAGTAATTGCTACGGGAGTAATGCGTATCTTATTGTTTACCACTCATCAGACGTATTTACGCTTGACAAGGTTTGGTGACCCGGCCGGCGATAATATTTTATCACAATATCGGTCTGACCATCCTTCCATGCAGCGGGGCTTGGTTATCCAAGAAGATTGAGTAGAACCAGATTTGTTTGTCTGGCAAAACTCATGATAACCCGTGCAAGTGGGCAGACAAAAGTGATGTAATCGTTTCCGGTCGTTGGTTTTAAAGTAATCATGGATTTATTACATTTTAGACAATATGAGTCTACAAATTTGTTTGTGAGAGTGTATCCAAGACATCAGATGTCCATATATGGTAATACGTGACCTTTGCAGGCACGAACCTTATTTCACGTGGGACTATTTTGAAATATCACAGCCTATCCTGCATGATTTGAAATGATTGGATCTTTCTGATTAGATTCATAACATCATTAGAGGGAATATAGGCTGACGAATTTCACAGTTTTATTTCACTGTGATTCGCACGCTTGCCAAGACACCAGACCTTCACCAGAGTGAAGAACTAAATTCCTAATTGTTATCCGGACCTTTTATTGGAGAACCCGGACTAGGAAAATTGAAGAAACACGGAGTCAGAAGGGGCAATCTATTGTAAAATTATAAGAAATCCCAGACCTGTGTAAGAGAAGATTCGTCTCTTTTATTCATCTGTGCGACAAGTCTGTAGCCAGGATTGGCGTAAGTTGTCATTTACATTTCATATTTTATTACTAACATGTGAACTAATATATTACCATGTGAATTTTATTGTGTGAAACTCGCTATTGGATGTCAAAGTCATGTGAGGCTGGCAACCTCAGCGTATAGAATGATGATTCATGAACCACCACTGCACGGGCTGGTGATTGCTTTATTGACAGTTTCGTAAAGAGAACTAAAAGCATAAAATAGTTCCAGGTTCCCTATGGAGCAGGGAGGGAAAGATGATAAGAATGGATGTACATTCTAAGCATAAGACTTACATTTTCAAAGCAGTGTAAATGTCCATATAAAACATATTCACTTTAAAATTAATGTAAGGTTTCACGCTTTAAACCAACGTAAATGTCTATGTGAAAATATTCATTTTAATTAATAGAAGTTTCAAACGTTTCCACAAGTGTAAATGTAAAGGAAACATGAATGAATTTATATTGTGAACACTTTTCAAAAAGTGGAGATGTAAATGTAAAACATATTATATCTGTACGTTTAACCTTTTCATTTAAATATAATATAAAGCGAAAGCTACTCAGTTTAAATGTAAAGAAAGTTTTATCTCGAAGGATTAAATTTAATTGTCATCGAGGGTAAACTCTGAGTTAAGTGGGATGGTGAAATAGAAGAGGGGGAAATATAACTGTGTGTCGGAGAACACCATACTCAGAAGAGCGTTCTTTTCTATTCTTCTATCACAGTTATTGGTGGTATCAGCAGAACGTACTATTTCTGGAACAAGACGGGATCAGTGGCCTACGCTTTAAGACAAAGGACGCACTGTGTAGACTTTCCTTGAAATTTCTTGAAGACGAGCTACACCCGACAACCTTGACCAGAGACGAGTGATCAGTGTGAACAGACAGAACCGTCATTGGCAGCTAAGTTCAAATATATGCTGCTACTTGAACCTCTTAACCTTTTTCGCAATCCCCAAATACGAGGATGATAGCTTATCTTTATCCGTAACTATTCAAATTATTTTCAAACTGTTAAAACTAAAGTGATTATTACATTTTGTTATTTGTAATGTTACAAATTTAACTTCGATTTGATCATTTTAAAGTTACTGCATGTTTGTCTCAGTCAATTACTACACACACTCTAAACAGAGCTCTACTTGAATAAGAGAATTCCACTGAGTAAATCATGGGTGAGGGCTTAACGAGCTGATAAATAAGTGCTTAAATTCTTCATAAAAGTGGTCGGCAGATTACAGAATTAACGTGCTCAGCAAACAGCCAGCATTTTTGTCGCTTATCTGAATTTCTTATGAAGACTCCCATGTGATAGAAGCTTTACTACTCTTCTATCTACATTTCTGCCAAGAGTAATGTTGTGGACAGATATACTCCATTGAAGCTTATTGCTATGATTAAAATTCATAACATGTGTGAATTATATAGCTTTAGCTCAGCGGGGATCTTTGTTTGTTTATTTTACACGGGTCACTGGCAAAGACGGGTGAGCTACATTAAGCCGATATGCTTGGCTGGCCCTCGTGAGACAGGTGAAACTGGTGGGACAGAAATGCGGGGGGAGAGCGGATTGTGTGTAATGGCGAGTGGACGCACGATTTTGAGCTCCGGGTGTTGAAGTGTTTAAAAATGAAGTTCTGTGGTTATTAATAAAAATATAAAAAGGATATTGAGAGCAAATATGACAGCCTTTTGACATGGACGTACTGTCGATTATATGCCATTATATTGTTGACCAAAGATGTATTACCCATGGAGCTACGTGCAGTTCTGAATAAATTATATTGTCCGCATCGCCAGTTGTATGTCAAATAATTCTGAGTGGTGTTGGCTGGTTGTGATGTCAAAGATTTACTACCCTAGCTGGTAGCTTGGCGACAGTAACTATCCTGGTACTACATAATTAACATTAACATAAAACCACACGTAACAGCTACCCAGTTATGGAGGCTTCAAGCCGGGATTTGAACATTTGATGTTCCAAGAATTTTTCAAGTCTTTGGGCTACATTTTTTGCAGTGGGCAGAATATTTTTCAAGATGGCGGAGTGTATAGGCTACAAGCTGATTTTCTAAGCCAAACCCTGAGTGCCGCACTGTATGTGAATCGTCATTCCTGACCCAGGAGGAATTTTTTTTCATGTAACAGATTTAGTAGATTTATTGTTACATACAGTGTGTGGCTTGAAGAATCTTATTTGACAGGGTCCTTTTTTATATATGTTATATGTATATTCGTATGTTTGTGAGATAGGCGGGTTGGTTTGCGAGGGAGCCATTAATTCACAATACCAATCCCACGGTCGTGAGTTATTGGATGGTCTTTAGGTTTGGTTTATGATTTTCTCAAATAATGGGGCCGGCACTACAAAGCTGTGAGTTTAACTGCTACTATTGAGATTACCATAACAATTAGTGTTAGCTGTTTGCCCTGTTTATATGTGAATTTGTAATCTTTGTCAGGTTTATTGTATTTTTATTTTGTTCAGTCTCCATTATTGTTTGTAAATTTGTTCATCTAATCTTGCTATCATTCAGTTATTAGATGTATTATATGTTGTGAAAGCGTGCTTGTATTGTCATAAATGTTAATTGATCTTGTGTGCTGTAATATTTGTGGCTAATATTGCTCACACACACACACACACACACACACACACACACATATATATATATATATATATATATATATATATATATATATATATATATATATATATATATATATATATATATATATATATATATAGTCACAGTGATAGTGAATTATGGCTACCTTGGAGTATTTTGTAAAGATTAGGAAAGAATTTGGTTTGGAGGGTGAAGCATTAAAAACTTATGCATCCAATGAGCTCAGAGATCAGAGACAATTAGATAGAGAGGAGAAGAAGAAACAGGAAGAATTAGCTGAGAAGAGAAGACAGGAAGAATTAGCTGAGAAGAGAAGACATGAAGAATTAGCTGAGAAGAGGAGACAGGAAGAATTAGCTGAGAAGGGGAGACAGGAAGAATTAGCTGAGAAGGGGAGACAGGAAGAATTAGCTGAGAAGAGAAGACAGGAAGAATTAGCTGAGAAGGGGAGACAGGAAGAATTAGCTGAGAAGGGGAGACAGGAAGAATTAGTTGAGAAGAGAAGACAGGAAGAATTAGCTGAGAAGGGGAGACAGGAAGAATTAGCAGAGAACGGAAGACAGGAAGAATTAGTTGAGAAGAAAAGACAGGAAGAATTAGCTGAGAAGGGGAGACAGTGTCGTGTGGTGAGTACTGGGGCAACTACAACAGTAGTTTTGCCAGGAATAGTCTATGAGATATTGATATAAGGTCTCTAGAAATTGGCTCGTTACGAAAGAATAAAGACCTATTCGAGATAGGGACAAGAAGACAGGAATGCGAATGCTTTCCACTAGACAGTGTTTTCTAATTTATTATGGAAAGAGTTCTATTTCCCCACGACCTTAGCTTCTGCCCTTAGATCCCGTAAAGAAAAAGCCCCCAACCTCATCTGAGTAGAGAAAGGTTCCTATAGGTGAATATGTAACACCGACAGCACGAGTGATACATTAACAAACTCTTGATAATGATCAACCGATCGTTGGGTTTATTAATGAAATATCCACACATATAGGGTTAGTAATGGTTAGAACGTGATGATGGTGAAAGACGATTCACACAAAACACACAGATGAGATAATAAAATTACAGTTAATTAAGTAATAGTTAATTAAGAATGAACTGGTGTAAAGTGAAATGATGATGTGATATGATACGTGTTACCAAAATGGTGAGTACTCTACACAGTCCATGTGTCTCTAAATGCTTCTCCTAGATATGAGGATTCACATGTATGCATAAAATGTCCCAAGTTGTTATACGTTATGTCGAGTGGGGTATCTCTAAGCTGAGGACGTTCTGATGAATACTGTTGTCGTACGGAGAACGCTGACGAGATATCTATGTATATTCCTTCACTGTTTGAGTATATCTCTGTAGTGTTGATCAACAGTTAATAGCTGTCATATGAACAAAAGGTATGTAGTCTAATCTCCCGACGGTACTGGTCAGACTGGATATCTTCACGAAATGTTAGTGATATGTAGACTCATAATCTTGCGTATGTAGTCGTGATTCATATACTTTCGAGTCTGCTTCATAAAATGCGCTTAAGAGTGTGTTGCACGTGGTATAAATATGCGATTCCTCTTTTGAGCTCTTTTGCTTGACTTCAGATAATAATGATCTTTCGAGTGATTTGAATTTATGACGACTCTGTATTGAACTTGTGATAACGATGTATTGAACTTGTGATAACTCTGTATTGAACTTGTGAGCAAGCAGTATATGGTGACGAAAAATGCTGCGTCCACCTTATGACTTGTGGGTGAGACAATATTCCTTTTTAATTGAGGAATGAAAGATGTCCTATGGCGAATTCTGCTAGCCAAATGTCCGTTTTGATAACTTATTTCTGGTTAGACGTCAGACACGTTGCGTGTAGACTCAGACTTCTGATGAACTGAAGACACACAAAAGTCTTCGTAAGTTTTCACATTTAACATCACTGGTTGACTTTCATTTAAACTACTGCTCATTATTCATCTCTCTCTCTCTCTGAGTTCAATTCTAATGATGTTAAATATCTTGTGCATGAGAGTGTGTGCGCATGGGAGACTGTGATGATGATAAAGGTGAAATATGAACTATTAATTACCTCCTATCATCCTATCATCTTCTAGGAAAATCTTCTGATTTTATTAATCAGTTATGCCAAGAATTATTTGAAACTTTATCTTTCGCACATTTTAGCTGTGAGGTTAAAATAAACAAAAATAAGAAAATGTATTAATAAGTATAAGATCTACTAACCTTCTTTTCCCTTCGCAAAATCCTTTAAGAACACAATTAATCACAGAACTGAATTATCATCCACTCTGAATAAACACGTGTATTAGGCTAGGCGTTCTTGGGATTAATCTCTTCCTCACAAGGTAAAAAACTGGACTCCTTCACTCTAGTAGATTATGCGGTATTATATATTTCTGCCAGTCCAATATGGGTTTCTGGATCCGACATCTAGCTCCGCCCATCCAATCATTAATGGCCCCTCTGGTCACTCATTCACAGGATCGCTCTTTTCCCCTGTCAGTCCAAACGTGGGTGTAGTTTGACCTCTGATTGTTTATTGTTCACCTGGCCAAGATGGGCGTCCAATGTGGTAAATCAACGCTTGTCTGAACCGCGGCCGACCCAAGATAACACCATTACAGCATGAGACGTTTTCCCCTGGCCAATCTGGGCGTCCAATGTGGTGTCACAGAAATTACAGCATGCCCAGATGCGTTTTTACCAGATTTATCACGATGCAATGTGGGCTTCAAACGATAATGTCAGGCATGTGGACTCAATCAAAGGACTTTTATTTCCCCCGATGAAAGAACAAATGTGGTTCTTTAGATACCGGTCGCGAGTAATCACAACGATGAAATAGCAAATGTGGGTCGCACATATGAGATGAAAGAGAAAATGTCGGAGAAAATACAATTCGAAAGATGTAGGAAAAGATAGAGCAATAAGGCCTTTGCGCTCGTTTATCACAGACAGAAAGAATTAGCTGAGAAGAGAAGACTGGAAGAATTAGCTCTTGAGGAAAAAAAATTGGCACATGCACAAGCTCAAGCAGACATAAAGGCACAACAAAAACTTGAGGAAAAAAATTGGCACATGCACAAGCTCAAGCAGAAATAAAAGCACAACAAGAACTTGAGGAAAAAAAATTGGCACATGCACAAGCTCAAGCAGAAATAAAGGCACAACAAGAACTTGAGGAAAAAAATTAGCACATGCACATTCTCAAAGAATGGGAGAACTTGAGTTGGAAAAATTAAAAGTTCAACCTATACAGGCTAACCCAGTTCAGGAGGCTGGAAAAAAGACCATGCATCTGCTTTTAAGCTAAATTTGCCCAAATTTAATTCTAATATTGATGACATTTCATGCTTTCTAAATAGATATGAGACATGTTGCCAAGAGTTTAAGATTGATAAAGCTACATGGCCTAGCAGGTTGATGAGTTTGATAGTGAGTGAGGCTCTTACTGCAGTCTGCACCATGGATGATCAGACTAGAAATGATTATGATGCTGTGAAGGCTTTGCTACTAAAAAAGTATCAATTAGATGAAAATGGGTACAGATTGAAACTGAAATCATTGTTGCCTGATTCAGCTAAAGATTTTGCTGAATTCATTTCATCCATTATGCTTTGCTTTTCTAGATGGGTTGATTTGTCTAAGATTGATAAAACTTTTAAAGGGCTGACTTACTTAATTTTAAGAGATAAAGTGCTGTCTTCAGTCAGTGGTGACTTTTTATCCTTTTCGCAGGAGAGAAAACCTGAGGCTGTAGCTGATGTAGAAAATATGAGACGACAGTACCAAGTGGCACATCCTGAAAGGAATCTTGGCAAGAATAACATAAAGGATTCGTAGCCAGTGGCATCAGCTAGAACTATGTTATATAATCCACCCAGACAAAGATCTTATAACATGGACAGAGATTTTCGATTTAATCGAGATAATAATACTGGATCTTTTAGAGGGAGGTACAATTTTAATAATAGGTCACAACAACCTCAAAGGAACTTCTATTCATATGATGATGGATATATACCTCGTCAATCATATTTCAGACCTAACAGTGATTGGAACAGAGGTGGATATAATTATCAGTCAAACAGAGGCCAAAGGTCAGGTTATAGAAACAATGACAACTATTACAACAACAGAAGTTCTCAACAGAACAATAACAATGACAACTATTACAACAACAGAGGTTCTCAACAGAACAATAACTTTCGACGTTCTAGAAATCATGAACGTTCCAATGCAGTTGTGTATCAAAGTGACAATAATCATCAAAGTGACAATAATACGGTCCAAAATACCAATGTTGTTTCTCATGCAAATGCATGTAGTGTAGACTTATCTAATAGTACAAATTTTTCTGAATGTAATTCTTTGTTTCAGCCAGTGGGAGTTTCTAGGCTCTGGTGTGGACACCCTTTGCCAGTAATGTCTTCTTATAATGGGACAGGATCAGTGGTATTTGATAAGGGTTTTGTGAACAACCAACGTGTCTCAGTGCTCAGGGACACTGGTTCCGCCACTATGGGGGTTCGAAGTTCATTAGTGGACCCTGCTGATTACACAGGCGAAGTAGTCCAGTGCATTACATTTGGGGGTACAGTGGAATATTATCCAAATACAGAAGTATTTTTAGATAATCCGTATTTTACAGGCAGGACTCTCGTGTGCCTGTTGGACAAACCAGTCGCTGGGATAATTTTAGGAAATATTCCTGGACTTCATGCATGCACTAATGATGATATTCTGAAATGGGAACAACAACATGGATATACTGCCAGGGTTGATACTACCAGAGCACAGGCTCTTAGGCATGTACATGCACGGTCGCATGATCGGACTCGGAGTGACACAGTTTTGAGTGATGATGATGATGATAATACAACATTTCTTCCGCCTATCATTGAGGAGTCCCTTGTGGATTTCTAAACTATTGAGGAATCATCAGATGTCTATTTTGACTCGAGTGAATCACTGGTTGCGGATGATATGGGACCAACCTCATCCATCATGGGTGATGTCATACCTAGCATGGGTGATGACAAGGTTGCTGATGTGGGACCAACAACATCCACCATTGATGATGGGATACCTGGCATTGTTCATGTCGAGGTAAATCGGTTGTCAGGTTTAGTTTGGTTGTATAATCTTCAGTCAAAACTGTTGTGTTTGGCTGTTTGTTTTCCTTTTTTCCATTGTCTTTTTACTATATGATTTTTCCTTTTCCTTTAGGAACTTCATGAATATTAATAGTGCTTTAAGTTTTGTCTTTCAGGTGCTGACATACCATGATTTCGTGTGGTATGTACCGGCCACTACATTGGGTATTGTGGCAGTTTTAACAATATTGTTTCTTTCTTCAGGTGCTATAAGTCGAGTTACACCATTTACAAAACATAATACCTTCATTCTTGTTTCTATACAAGGACGTCAATGTTTTCTTTCCAATACTCATGTGCCAGAGGTTTTGTTTCCCATTGGTACTTATGATGAGACTAATATTATTATACATGTTAAAAGGTCATTGTTATGTAGAATGCAGATATCTTGAGGCTATAATTTGACTATTTCAATGCCATTTTCTATGCTGTACTTCTTCCTTTGTTAGATTCTCCATTGGATAGATTATCTACGCCTAATTTTTTTCAGTAAATTTCATTTATCTAAGGGTATTGGCAAGTCCCCTTGTTGGACAGAGTAAAACCTTATACTGCTTTCGCTACACCTTTGGGATCGTTTCAATTTAATTTTTTGTCTTTTGCTCTCGTTAACGCGCCTGCGACTTTTGTCCGCATGATGCGAAAAATTTTCTCTAATCGTGATGACAAAATTACCTATATTGATGATACTAGTCTTTTACATCAATCTTGGGATGAACATATTCTTGGAATTCAGTCTTTTGAGTCTTGTCGGATTCTAAACGAAATTTTTGTTTATGTTTCAGAAATTACTTCAGTTCTGTCTGCGTTAGAAAGAAAGAACTCTCCAAATAAGATTTTTTAGTTACATTCTTGTGATGTAGCATTAAGTGTACTTAAATGTTATTTTTCAAAATCACCAATTTTAAGATTGCCTGAAACTCGTTTTCCTTTTGTCCTTAGAGTTGACCCCTCTGGATTGGGAATCGGTGGTACACTTATGCAGGAATTCGATGGTTGTCTACGAATATATCATTCGTACCATCAAGGGCAGTCACAACGTGGTGGCGGATGTGCTGTCACGTTGTATGAAAGACTCACTATCAGCTGACAACGCGGCAGATGCAAGTACCTTGTGAGGTTACAGATAACGTATTTGCTGGCTCCCTCACGTGTTGACCGATTCTACATTCTACTTTTTATGAACCTTTTTTCTGATGATGCTGATGCTCACAGAATTGAAGGTCCAAGTGCTCTGTGATGAATGGCAAGGTTGAGAACAATCATAACTTTTGTATCAGATATTGAAAGAAATCGCTCAAGGGCTCTTTTGACAGCACTTACAGATATTGATCGCTTCGCTAGGCACCTGATGATGATGAATGCTGATGTCGCTGATCTCTAGTTGGATCTCATTTTGCTCAGCTCATTACGGGGATGTCGTCGTCCTTTGGAACAGTTGTCATACGTGCTTTATGTGCTTAAACACACAGTTGTGGGTTATTACAGACATATGTGACACGATGGACAGTTTGAAGGCAAAACTTTGTTGATGCTATTATTGCCATGACGTTTCAAGATGAAGGGACGGTACTCAAGAATTCTTCGCTTGGTCAAGGGGATGCAACTACTAGAATCATATCGTACTTTTTGATGAACACTGAAGTTGTGTGCTTACAGTTACATTATAATGCGACTCATACGAGAATATAGCAGAGGATCATGGACATAAACTTGAGAGTTTAGTTAGTATTAGTCTATTAGTGTGTAATTCTATAATATTATAACTATTAATACAGTGCTTTAGTTACCGGTTAATTAGTTTTAATTCATGGAATAGGATTCGGTCTTTCACACATCCTTTACTAGACTTACATTAATTGTTGAGTTAACATTTTATGCGTTCTCAATATTATTATCAATTTGTACCATACATTATTATTACCTGATTGTACACACAACTTCGTTAGGTGCGAGAATTTATGTTTTTATTGGACATACAAAACACATTTTTTCTGATAAATACTTAAGATGTACATATAACTTTAATTGTTTAGCGTAAGATGTTGCATTCATTTACCTTACTATTATGATTGTCTGCCTCGTTTCATCTATTTACTTTGGTGCATATTTGTTTATTATTTATTGCTTTGCACTTTTGATGTTGTTCATGAGTTAATTAAGTGACTACTGATGCTGGACTTGACTGACAGGCGTTAAGTGACGGTGTGAGGTCATCATTTTTTAAAAATATGTTGAGAACTATTAGATATGGCAACCTCACATTACGGTTAAATAGGATTTGGTCTAAATAGGAGACAGTGGCTTTGGTATTAACCATCGACCATACTTTGATTGTTTAATTGCCTACCCTTTGGCAGAAACCTTGGTGCTATACTAGTGTTTATGTATAGTGAAATTTGATGTTACCATATTTCACTCTGGTGTTGGTGTACTCACATCGCGGAAATAATGAAAACTTTGTTTCCATTATTTTGTTGGGGGGGGGGGGGTACTGTTATAATTAAAATTCATAACAGGTGTGAATTTTATAGCTTTAGCTCAGCGGGGCTCTTTGTTTGTTTATTTTACACGGGTCACTGGAAAAGACGGGTGAGCTACGTTAAGCCGATATGCTTGGCTGGCTCTCGTGAGACAGGTGAGACTGGTGGGACAGAAATGCGGGGGGAGAGCGGATTGTGAGTAATGGCGAGTGGACGTACGATTTTGAGCTCCGGGTGTTGAAGTGTTTAAAAATGAAGTTCTGTGATTATTAATAAAAATATAAAAAGGATATTAAGAGCAAATATGACAGCCTTTTGACATGGACGTACTATCGATTATATGCCATTACGTTGTTGACCAAAGATGTATTACCTGTGGAGCTACGTGCAGTTCTGAATAAATTATATTGTCCACGTCGCCAGTTGTATTTCAAATAATTCTGAGTGGTGTTGGCTGGTTGTGGTGTCAAAGATTTACTACCCTAGCTGGTAGCTTGGCTACAGGAACTATCCTGGTACTACATAATTAACATAAAACCACACGTAGATACTCTTGAGTTTTGGCCATTGTTGGACCACTACTGCAAAGTAGGGGAGGCAATACCGTCACATGTGCAATGTTGGGTTCTCAACAAGTTTCACCACAAGCGGAATCCCTGGAAGTGTGTGGATGATTTCAAGAGTCAATGAGGGTGTAATTAGCCTCACAGACATTAGGTTCACTTCCACGTACATATATTGTAGCATTGTTAAGGTGACCATATTTTCAAAACCCTAATCCGGGACAAAATAGTAGATTTGACCTATTTCAATGCAAAAAATCGGGACAAAAGGGTAAAGAAAAGGTCAAAATTCGGGACATGTCCCGGAAAAATCAAGCTGATGTCAATTTAAAATAATATACATTTTATATATATATTTGAATAACATTGAATAACATACATTTTACTGTATAAGTTTAACTACTTAAAATAATAAGAGAGAAAAACATCAATAATCCTTACTTAACGTGAAGCTGAGTTACTGTATTTTTCAGATGAGTGGATTTTTATCAATAGGTCCTTCTTTGCAAGCAGCATCTTAAAAAAACTCGACACATGTTTCCTCACAGTTCACTTTGGTTGTCAACATAGCTTTCAAAGTTTCAACACCTAGCTGTGTTTTACCACTTGCCCATAAGCTGTTCATCAAAGAAAACACTCTTTCTGTGGCAGCATTTGTTCCTGGTAGACAGAAAAAAAACTCTGCCAACTTCAAAATATTTGAAAATATCACATTATTGTTTTTGAAGTGGGAAACCATTTCAATCCAACGTTGTGGTGGCAATGTTTTTTTTGGCACTCCATTCACTAATTTTCTGAGAAGTAACAAACTGCTTCATATAGACATATTTTCATAAATTTCAGTTTCTGTAAAGTGGGCTGAAGGTAATGTTTGAATCACTAGTGATGATGATATCTCAATATCTTCCCAAATTGGTATTCTGTTCAGCGTTACCCAGCTGTAGGATTTTAGGTCTTTAAAATTTTTTGCAGCCCATTTATTCAAATAATTGAAAGCTGTTTCATAGAACGAAGAAACGTTAGCATGAAACTTTTTCACATCCTCCTTTGGAAGTCCTTCCATTTCCAGCTTTTCAAGAATTAGCTTAACTCTTGATGGCAAAAAACAGTCTTCCAGTTTGGACTTCAAAATAGTTTTCAACCTGTTGATGCTGTCAATGACTTCAAACACAGTGACCGTCTGTCCCTCTATTGTTTGCACCGCTTCGCGGAATGGAGAGGCATGACTGTAAACAAAAACAAGCCATGCCTCAGATAGAGGATTTTCAAAAAAAGTCTGTATAAAAACTGGGCATCTGTCTTGAGATTGAACATATGATTTTAGAGGCAGGAACATCTGAAGAACCCTTTCAACAGCAGGCAGCAGAGCAGGCCACCTAGTCTGAGCATAACCTAAGATCATCTGGAAGTCTGTTTCCACAAACTGGCAAAACTCCTTGAGTCTTTCAACTCGTACTGTGTATAATTTGAAGAGTAGATAAATTTTAGCAATCAGCTCGACATCAACAGGCAGTACATCTGCAGCTGTTCGAACAGTGTTGTAGAAAATATGACCTGCGCACCCAACTCCTATAAGACCATGTCCAAGGTTTTCTTGCAGTTTTTTGAAAACATTGTTCTGTCCTTTCCTTTCAGCACCTCCAAAATTGGAATTTGTGTTGTCTGCGCATAATCCAACTACTTTCCAGTCTAAACCATTTTCAGTTATGCAGTCATTAAGAAAACTACTTAAAATATCAGATATTTCACCTGGCAATGACTTTAACTTTAATATTTTAATTTTCACTCCATTACTGTGATCAAAGTATCTGACAAGCAAGGGAAAAATCTTGAATTCTTTGTGGTTGGATGCATCTGTCAGTACAGAAATAAATGTAGACTTTTCTAGGTCACACCTTAACTCATTTAGAATATGTGTTGCCAAGACATTTCGAATAACTGCTTCTGTTTTCGTACGTGCACATGCAAATTTTGGCTCTAAAGTAACCTGAAGTAATTTTGATGTGCAATCCATAGACCTGAAAGTATGATTGTGTAGCACTGTAGGGTATGCAAAGGCGCCTTATATAGCAGCTAATTGCTCTTCTTGGTCACCAATTTTATCAGCTCTGAAGAAAGTGGTTAACGACGGCTCTCTTATGTTTCTCACTGCTTATGTGGTTCTTAATATCAACACGTCCACTATGGCTTATCGAAAATCCGGAGGCACATATATTGCATCATACATTGAAGTTTGATGTACTCTTTTTAATAAACGGATATTCCTTTTGTAAATCTTCATTGAAACTGCGTTTACGCTTTGGTACCATTTTCTTATAACAATAACAAAATATGCACAAATAGTTCACTGTTTAAATTAAATAAACGTATACCGTACGCAAAATCTTGGTACTTTACCACTACGTAAAATTTCAAATTACTACAAAACTAATTCGCGGTCCTGACAACCTCTTGTGCTGTTTCGGCGCCAGTTCACTAATAATTAAAAATTCCCTCGTCAGCCACGGAATAATAATTTTTTTTTTTTTTATCTGTGAGATTTATGCCAAATTCGTCCAAAACCGGGACAAATTGGCGTCCCGGATTGCATCGAAAAAAAGTCGGGACAAATTATCAAAAATGGTCGAAAACCGGGACTGTCCCGGAAAAACCGGGACGTCTGGTCACCTTAAGCATTGTGCATAACTGGTGGTCATATAAGATGACTCTAGATATGCCTCCATGCATAACATTCTTCTGTAAATCCACATCTTTGTGGACTTTTGAGCTTTCCCTACTTGTTTACTAATTGTCCATGACTTACTTCCATATGTCAGGATTTGTTCTTTATATCACTGAAGAACTCGTTTTCTTCCTTCCATTGACAAAGAGTTGTTGCATAACATTCTTTTCATTTTATAGAATGCTGCGTCTGCTTTGGATAATCTACACTTCAATTCTGAGATGCATCTTCCATCCGATATCCTAATTAGAACCCATGATGGATTGAACGGGGCACTTTTCTACATTAAAAAAGAAAGAAAGAAAGAAAGACAGGCAGACAAGGGACTGAGAAAAATGCACTAATGTTTGTCATGTTTATTACCGGGTATAATGCAAAGTTTCTCGTGAATAAATAACCCACACCAGCTCTCGACTGCTAATGTTGAGCTGACCTAGAAAATGAGGGCGGGATTTTTTGTTTTGTTTTGTTTTTCCCCACTCGACTACCAGGCTTGTCTCGTCCGCCTACAGTTGTCTGCCTGAAGGAGCTGTATACAGGTACTTGTCTCGTCCGACACGTGTTTTAGTGCGCCAGAGAGAGAGAGAGAGAGAGAGAAAGAGAGAGAAAGAGAGATGAGAGAGAGAGAGAGAGAGAGAGAAAGCATGTGTAGGTGTTAGTGAGAGACGGATCAATTGAATGCGTTTGTTAGAGAGATTCGTTGAATTTATGTCTGAAGTAATGAATAGTGCGTGAAATGATCAGACAAGCAGTGGCGTGACTAGAGTGTAAGGGGACTCCCGGGAACTAATTATGTGGGGCCTTCTTTATATAATGTGCTCAACAACTATAATCAGTATACAGCAAATCTGTATTTTTTTAAAATGTAACAACTACTTACTTTTTCAACATCGCCGTCGTCATTATCATCATCATCACCATCACCATGAGTATAGACCAGGGGTCGGCAACCTGCGGCTCGCGAGCCGCATGCGGCTCTTTGAGCCATCTCGTGCGGCTCTTGGCCCTCGGCGACTTACCATTTAGTGTCCGTACACTAAAATCACCTTTTGACGTACACTTTTCGTGGACTAAACTTCTGGGTGTTGGGGGAGGCGGTCCTTTAAAGATTTTGTCATATTTGTATTATTTCAAAGACAAGAGAAATGCTTTCCCTTATTTCTATTTTTGGATTCATAACCGATTGCAGAGTTTTCGATTACGAAATAAACAGGTTTTTTTCACGAGATGTCCGTCGCGCACCCAAGCGATGCAGACTGTAACCGCAATTTTTGCAATTGAAACTTTCCTGATGTACTTGCTTGCCGGTATAAAATATTTCTTCTGATAACGAATTATCGTGAAAATTTGATTTTTTGCTAAAAGGTAAGTTTTCAACATATTTTTCTCCTTTAATTATGCTAGCGATTTAGTTTTTAAAGACATCGACGCATATCTTCATCCAATTTCCTATTTAAATTATATAAATTGACCAAATCCAGGTCAGGTCAAATTTATATATCAATACCCTTTAGCTCCCCAAGGAGCAAAGGCCTTCAACAAACACATGCCGTCTTCCTATTCGGTGTCATCCGCTCAAGTTATTTCCATGTTTTCCTAATCATTTTCACCCCTGTATCCAGTTCTCTTTACCATGTGTTTTTGGTCTATCTCTGCCTCTCTTTCCCTGTGGATTCCAGAACAAAGACTGCATTGTAATGCTATCAACAGGTGTCCTCAATGTGTCCTATCTATCGCCAGCGTCTTCTTCTCATCTCTTGTTCCCCTGGCACTTGTCTGGTTCTTGTCATCAATTCCACATTTGTGACTTTGTCATACCATTTCAGTCCTTCTATACTACGCAAGCACCCGTTTATAAAAGTCTGTAGCTTTTTGGTTTTTGTTGCTCTCCATGTTTCAGAACCATACAATAGGACTGACTTGACATTTGAGTTGAAGATTCTTATTTTCGTGTTGGACTTGATTTCTCTTGTTCTCCATATGTTTCTTAACGCAATGAAAGCTCCTATTGCTTTTTGTATTCTTATTTTGATATCACTGTCTGTCCCTCCAACTTTGTTTACTCGACAGCTATGTTCAGCTGAAGAAATTTGCATTTCTGCGTCTTTCAATTTTTGGATCAACATATTTTTGTGAACAGTTATTTTCGAACATGAATTATATCAAAAGCAAATTAAGAAGCCAATTGAATGACATGAGTCTCCAGTCATGCATGAAAATGAAAACAACAGATTATTCACCAAATATTGAGCATCTTTGCAAGGAAATCCAACAGCAAAAGTCTTATTAAATTTCCTTACTTATCATTTGTATATTTAATTTTATTATTATGTTACATTTTATCTGAATATTTGTTACTGAAAAAAATTGTATTACTTATTGTGTAGTAAAATGGCATTTGAAAAATTATGTTACTTACTTAGTCGTTCCCCTTCTACCGTGAGGTGTAGAGGTTAAAATTATGTTTATTATTTCAATTTTATATATATATATATATATATATATATATATATATATATATATATATATATATATATATATATATATATATATATATATATATATATATATATATATATATATATATATATATATATATATATATATATATATATATATATATATATATATACTTACTAGCAATAACCCGTCAAAATTGACAGGTTTTTAATTGCATCCATCTTATCATTTTGATCCATAATAATAATAAGTCTACAATACTTTAAATTAAAATTTTGTCTTGAAGAAACAATAAAAAACTTACATTTTAAGCTTATTTTTAAGAAAATTATGAGTTAACTCATGCTCTCCCAGGCTGTTTTTAGGTTTTACCCAGGCCAAAATAGGATGCAATTTTTTTCAAACAGGGTAAGTTTTAAAAAACAGACAGTGGACAAATACATAAGTTCAGTAGGTACACATGTTATACATATAAATGTGTGAAATTGACTGGAGAATCTTATGAATTGCTTCAAATAATTAATTGATACGAATAGGTATATGTTATGTCTTGTGAAGTGTAGACTTGATAAAAAAATGTTTAAACAAGTAAATAAAATTGTATACTTAAACTTAAATATTTCAACTCCCAATTGATGTATGGCAATAAAATGTTAAGAATATCAGTGCACATTTAGTTTGAAACATATCTAGATATTTTTATCACTATCACTTTACAGATGTAATTTTTATGATTTTTTTCTCAAAACCACATATGTTTGTAAAAATGACCACTCAAAATGTGTGCAATTTTTCTTTTCAGGTAATGTTTTAAAAACAGGCAGTAGATAATCATATTATTTAACTAGGTGCTTATATTATACATAAAAATGTGGGAAATCGACTGACAAATCTTTTGAAATGCTTTTAATCCTTATTTGATGTAAAAGTGTCTGCTATGTCTTGTGAAGTGTACACCTCATAAACAAATGTTAAAAACATTAAATAAAATTGTACACTGAAACTTAAATATTTCAGCTCCCAATTAATGAGTGGCAATAAAATATTAAGAATATCAGTGCACATTTAGTTTGAAACATCTCTAGAAACTTTTATCACTATCACTTCATGATGTAATTTTTATGATATTTTTTCTCAAAACCAGATGTGTTTGTAAAAACAACCACTTAAAATGTGTGCAATTTTTCTCTTCATGTTATATTTTAAAAACAGGCGGTAGATATACATTTTATTTAACTAGGTGTTGATTGTATATATAAAAATGTGGGAAATTGACTGAAGAATGTTGTGAAATGCTGTAAATAATTATTTGATGTAGGAAAAGTGTCTGTCGTGTTATGTAAAGTGTAGACCTGATCAAAAATAACTGGAAAAAAAAAGATAAATAAAACTGTGTACTGACATATTTCAGCTCCAGTTTAATCCATAGCAGAAAAATCTCAGAATATCAGTGCACATCCATTTTGAAATACAACACATTTTTACCACAATCACTTCAAATTTATAATTTATATGATTTTTTTTGCTACACCACATATTTCTGTAAAAACTAAACAACTGTGACTAACATTATTTACACCGACCAAATTCTATTTTACATTTCCCAGAAGAATTTGCCACTTTTCACATGCTTTTATGGAAGTCACAAAAACATTCTAGGTGTAGATGTGGCTGGTCTGGACATCCAGTGCAATAATAATGCGAGCGCTGACGACGCTCAGGTGTGCTGCATTGGACACAGTTCTTATCTCTTTTTGCATAACATACAAGATGCCTTGTGTCACAAAGATACTCTGAAGTTGAGGCAGCTTTAGATCTCACAGTATTAGTAGCTGCATTTTCTTGGACACTAAGTGGGCTCAAAACAGCAGAAGCTTCAGTTAGTTGATGAAGCAGATTTATTTTGAACTGCAGCAGTGATTGCTTTTCACCTCGATGAAAACAGTATAAAAGAGAAGCATTCACCTGCACTATTTCAAGCAGCCAGAAGAAAATTTTTTTTCCACCATTTAACAGATTTTCTGTTATGCACACCATAATAACCAACTTTTTGATCCAGGAGATCACACCCATTCATTGAATTGTATTCACCTATCATTTTTGGTTTAACAATGTGCTTCCGTGTCGTTATGGTCTCCACATTGGCCTGAGAAGATACAAGGAAAACTGATTTCTTGGCCTTTTTGTCTCTAAATGCTGTACACAACACTGTGCTTGTTTGTGTCATATACCATCTGTATTCCAAATAACTAAGGCGCAGAGTCCTCAGCTGTAATAAAAAATTTATCTGGATAATGTTCAGAGTACCAATGTAGTATTGCTTCTTCTCCAATAAGAAGTCAATGAGTTCTCTTGTGGTGTAATACCTGTCAGCAAATAAATGGTGGCCTGTACCCAAAGGCTGTATTAGGGTCTGAAAAATCTTGACAGCTTGCCCACTGTTTGCATCTACTTCAGGATCATATGAAGTATCAGAACCAAAATATGTGAACATGTTCACCACATATCCAGTTGCTGAATCACATAAACCAAAGACTTTTATGTGATATTTGCTTGGTTTACTTGGATTATACTGCTTCTTTTACCATCTGCCTTTATACCCTATTACCATTTCATCCAAAATGAGATTTTGGAATGGGTAAAAGGCACTCTGAAATTTTTGCAACAACATGCTCATAAAAGGTTCAATCTTTTCTTTTCCTTCTGAATTTTCATCAGATGCATGAAGCATTGTATGCTATAATGCTTCAAATCTACTTCTTGAAAATATCTGACGAAACCAAGGAGTATAAAATTCTGCAGATGTAGACCAGTAGTCGCGAATGCATGGTCTTTTCTGAATCCCAATATTTATTAGGAGAGCAATAAACTTATGAAGTTCATGGCGTATGACTTCGGTCCACCGAGAATACACTGAATATTGTTTCGCTGTGTTATTTTGAATACATTTAAGTCTGGCATAATCATTGATGCACTGTCATATGAAATCTTTAATCTCACCTGTAAACAAAACATTGAAACATTTCAATGGGGTTGACAGGTCAAGTCCCTCAGTCACACCTGGTGTTCTCTTTGGACAAAATCGAAATGCATTTTGTGTCATGCCCTCAGTAATTTCTAACCATTCTGGGACATCTTGTGAGGATGCACCTGCCTCTAGAATTGTGGCAGTTTTCTTAGCTTTACTGGTGGTCAGAATATGGTTTTTACCCCGACCTGGTTCCTTTAATGACAGATAGTTTAGCTCTTTTTATATCAGCCCTACCTGATGCCTGTTCAATCAGCTGATTGGCATCGCCGTCAGAATAATCACTTCCATCAATATTCTGACACAAAGTCTTTACAACGTCTTCATCTGAATCACTAATCCTAACTTCTAAATCACTGTGCTGGAATTATCTTCTGTCCACTGAGAAATAAGCACTCGTGCTTGCTCAGCTGATAGCCGGCGTTTAGAAGAAGAATCACGCTCCATTTTGTTTGTAAACAAAGGATTAGAAATGGATATAAAACACAATTTTAGCTTCACAAATTTATTTTTCGCTCACAAAAGTCAACAAACGTGTGCTGGATGTAATGAAATGATTTTTAAAACCAGCAAGCTGCCAGGTATTTTATAATTTTCCGTTCAAATTCGATATATATCACCTTGGCGTGTGGCACGTCCTGGGTGTCGCGGAAGGCCTATCTGGCGCGCCATACGCCCATGTGGACAGAATGAGTTAAATCTTTTTCCCGAATGAAACTGGACAGAAGAGTATCTTGATTGTCTGTTGATTTAATCTGCATCTCCACGCTTTCCTGTCTCCAGTTCCTGTACAGTTTATCAATTGTGTTGTTGGCTTCATTCCATAATCAAAATCTTCATGCACACCGTTATTTGCGCACTTTTCTATTTTCGGGAGAGTACATATAAGGGAAACAATGCAATTATTGTCTAACTTTCAACCACAGCTGCACCCCTTAGCTGTGGTTGAAAGTTAATGCACTCTCTCGAAAATAGAAAAGTGCGCAAATGAAGGTGTGCATGATGTGACCGACCGACCGACGTACTTCCGGAAGGAATTATATATACCGGCGTGATGCTGACCACATCAACCCTAGTGTGCCGATGGTCAAGAAAATATGGGCCTAACACCATATTCTCAGTATGCCTCAATGGGCGTGTAACGGGACACTTTATCTTTTTTTTTTAATATGTATATAATTGAGTGAGAGATACCATGTGATTTTTTTTCATGCGGCTCTTCAGTTTTTTAAAATTAAATATTTGGCTCTTTGTCAAGGAAAGGTTGCTGACCCGTGGTATAGACCAACAAATGTGTGTCTGGGCCTCCTATGCTGTGCCATCCGCTCTAGATCTTTCCAAGTTTTTCTTTATTACTTTTCGGAGGTGGGAGTGGCTAAGAGATATGGCGTCCGCCTCGATTTATAAAGGTACCCTGTTCGATTCCCAGTAAAGGTAATATAATTTATGGAATATTTTTTCAGAACCAGTGGTCCTAATGATGTCATACTCCCCCTGGACTCCTGGGTAATGAGATCGGATACCTAGCCTTCTCAGATACAGGCAAAGAATAGGAGGTCCCGTGTGTAAGTTGCGAACGTTAAAAATCCCTCGACAGTTGGAAATCGCAAAGAGTAGGCCATACGGCCGCTGCCCTGGGGGCTTCTCCCCCCCAAAAAAAATAAAAAAATAAAGAAACCTGCCCAACCACAAAAATATTTATATAACTGAGATCAGACAAAAAGTATGAGTGACGTCTGAGACAAGACAAAAGTCTGAGTGAGTACTGAGACGATAGATAAGAAATGGTGTTGAATGTGGATGTAGTGAATTATAGCTATCAGTAGTGAAAGATCGATTAATGACACTCCCCTCGTGCCACTCAATGATTATGTTTTTAAGCTACTTTCACTCCGCCTCTCTCTTCTTGGAGTAAGGTTTAGTACACATTAGTGACTCCACAAACAATCAAGTACAGGTACAGATAGTAACAAGTATGCCACAGTTTGCATCCCCTGCTTTGCAGTAGTAGTCCAACAATGGCAAAAACTCAAGAGTATCTAAAATGGGTCGTCAAAGGTGTCTACCTTCGCACAAGATTACTCTTGGCAGAGTTGTAGATAGAAGGGTAAAGACGCTTCTATTGATAGGGAGAATTCACAAGATATTTTCAGATGTCAAGAACAATGTTGCCTGGACTGAACAACTGTTAAGTTATATCTGTTCCGTCGCCTTTTGTGAAGGATTATGCAATGGTTATGGTCCGTAAAAGCCCCCAGCTGAGTTAATTTAGCGAATCTCCTCTTATTAGTAATGGCTCTATATATGTAAATATATCTCTAGATGTCTATATACAGTCATGCGCCGCTTAACGTTCATGATACGTTCTGTGAAATAGGACGTTATGCGATTTGGACGTTGTGCGAACACCATACTTTATACTTAGCAAAGTTATATGGGATACTGTAGTGTACCTGTACTGGCTATATAGCCAAAATACTGTACACATACGGTAATGTATTTTCGAAAGTTCACATTAAAATAACGATAGGACGTACAGTACAGTACACACATAGGCCAGTAACATAGGTATTTATTATGACTATCAAGACATATGTACTGCATTATAGGTTATATATGTACTGTACCATTATACGCCCGGCATCACAATCGCTTTGTACTGTATACAAGAGACATGAGATACACGTGTTGCGTGTGGAAAGCTGTTGCTTTCGCTATGCCCGTTTCGTCCTATTCTTCGATCGGGATTTCTGAACTTTATTATAACCTTATGGGACCACGGACGTATATGCGATCGGACGTTGTCCGAACGGACGTTATGCGGTGCATGACTGTATATGTATTTATTAAAGAATCATGCTCACACGGTTGCTTTCATACTTTTATAACTGAATAACCGATTATTGTTTTAGTTTTAAAATAACAGGTATCAAGTTTAATAACCAATTACTCTTTAACAGTTTAAATAAATATGAATTATGGGTGAAATTTAAATGGATATACAGTTTCTCGTCATTGAGACTTGATAGGGGATGTATAATAGCCTTTTTGCTGGTGACCTTTTTTACAAGAACTTAGCTCTAGGTGATTCCTGTTGCCGTGGTTTCAGTCACTTCTTTTAAGATGAGGGCCCTTCTCCACATAATTTGCTCAGTGTAAGTGGTTAGGGTTGATGTTCTTCTCTCACGCTTAGTGGCGTAGAGCGTTAGTACCACAAACCGTCTGATAGCTTGTAACCCCGAACGTTTTAGACAAAATAGAAAGAACAAATGCCTCTGCTAAGTACACTGAGTTGAAAGTTTAACTGGCGCATCCTCTTGCTGTCCACCCATCAATGTTAATCTCTCAGAAGAATTAAATTATTGAGTACACAGCGTAGCTCAAGGGTGATGAATAGAAATCACTAATATTCTTCTGGGTATTAAACTGGGAAAATGTGTCTGGACAGCGCGAATAATGATTTGTGCCTGAACTAACATTAACAAGTTATATATATATCTCACAAAATGATATGATGCATTTGAGGCATATGTGATGTAATGATCACTAATCCCTGCTCCAGTCTGAGTCTGGGGTCCCCTCTGCTGTCAGTTTTCCGCACGACTAGCAAGAAACAATCACCAGCGCATGCTATAGTGGTTCGTGGATATACTATTTTTATGTAGAGGTTGCCGGCCTCATTTATAACCACTAAGCAAGAAAAACAATATCAAATTCACATTTGTACAAATAAATATTACACTTACCCCAAAATTTTGGGTTAAGTTTTCTCCTCGCACAGGTTAGAATGGACATAAGCAATTTAGGTTATGCTTTCGAATCACTTGGTCTGGAAATTTTGAATCCCTCTTATGACGGGTGAATCTGCGAATCACTTGGTCTGGGAAAGTTTCTCTTATGACGGGTGATCCAATTCCTTAGGTTTCCAGTCTTGGTATGTAAAGTACTGGTCCCTTAAGTTTACAGTCTTGCATTTAAAATGCGGGTTTACTTGTAAATTCCAAAGTTGCCGAAAAACGCGATCTGTCACTTATAAGTATGGAATTCTAAGTCCGATGTCTCACTGGCTTCTGTGAGCTGTTAGCTTGACGGTGCGAAGCAGTCTTTGTCTCTTGTCTCTGAGTTCGCTATATTATATCTCTCATTCTCAGTTCAAATCCCAGATTGTACTTCCCGGCAAATTTCCCAATCAGATTCATTGTTAATCCCGGCTTCAATCCAATTGTAAGCTCTTTTGCACTATGTGGGTAGGGGTGTTTAATTTAAAATATTTCCCACGTGTTTTAAAATATTACATTTGATATTCTAACGCGTGACCTCTTTATAATAAGACGTAATATTTCCGGTGACATCTTGTGCACTCTCACAAACAAATGTGTGAACTGATTACCTGTCTAAAAGATTCCGTCACGATTGTCTAATAATGATACAGTCAGTGTCCAGCGGATACGATTATCTCATTATCGCCTGTGTGTGTGAATCCCCCAGACTGATTTCTCAGACGCACAATATTGGCTTCCTATTCATCCTCGTACGAGACCATATTGTCAAACGAGGATCGTCTCCTATCAAAGGTGGCCGGGGACTCAAAGAGATAAATGTATTACCGCTGACCGGTGATAATGACTGGGTATTGTTACGATAATACTGCCGGAGTTAATGAGAGCTATTAAAATTGCTTGATTGATTTCGTCACAAAGTACAAGTACAGATAGAAAAATGGTCTAATCCGCCGAGTTGATTATCTAATTTATTAACAACAAAAAAGCTATGGCAAAGCAAGACAATATCCAATCACCAATATCAAACATAAAAATATATGTATCAATTTGAGAGACAACAAAGGTTAGTAATAATAGGAATCAAAAGATAAATCAACATAGATTTCCAACGCCCACTATTATTGGGTAGATGTTATACTAATCCTCTGCAGGGAACCATGAAATAAAGAAGTCCCTACACACAACCAATATTCCCGCTGACTTCTTTTTGTCATCAACACAGCTAAACATTCAACTTAATGTCCCTGTCCCACAGTTATTACAATCTCTTCCCCTCCCAAACATTTAGGTGAGTGCAATCCCCCAAAAGTACTTCTTCATGGGTACACGTATTGTGCATTCCGCTTGAAATTACAGCTTGTTGGCGGATCGTAGACTGGAAAGGTTTTCACCCTATCCTTTCCCCGAGCTGCTGCAAATCCGTGGAACCAACCCCACTATAACTCCCCCGCTGTAGGACAACATATAAGGCTACTCTGTGTAAACCTCTAAATGAATTACAAATATCCATATAGTAAACAATGTCGTGGAATATTCTAATCCACATATATAAATTAAAAGGTAAATGTAAAGCCTAACAAATAAATTTAATAAAATGAAGAAGAATGGTAAAGAACAGTGCTGTCACAATGGCAGTACTCGAAATCCCCTTTGTTTTATGCTTCGTCTGCAAATTGTAACGTTTCCACGTTAAATATAAGCCACTGCATAAATACAAGCGTTTCCAAAACACATTAAAACGGGTATTGCATTTCTAAGAAAAACATTGAGAGGCACACTGCGTAATGACCTAAATTAAGCCTAACATTAATTATACTACGTTACAAAAACGAACGAACAGATGGACTCAAATAGAAAGAAGGGAGGGCTGAAAATCAGGAACGCATGCAACACGAAACACGTGTCTCGCTATTAATGCCACCCCCAACAAGCGTAACGCGATATACAATTACTACTATCACGCGTGTAAGGCCACATGCACTAACTTTTTTTCAGACGGACAGTGATAAAAACACTAACCTTCCCAGAGTTAGGTTTTAAAATCTTGAAAAACGCTTATTAGAAAAGATAACATTAGATGGGTTTACGTTTGAAAACATTACAGTACCCAGACAGCACATCTTCGAAACAGGAGGTAGAAGAAATTGCATATTTTGAATGCAGCCACTTAGCTCTTTTAAATTTGTATATTTGGGTTCCTTAGGGCTTGCTGACAAAGAATATGTAAAACGTTACGCAAATAGTCTAGGAATTAATAAATTATAACCAAAATAAAATAGTGGGGATGCCTGACAGCATGAAATCATTTCTGCTCATAAAATTTTTTTTATAACGTGTTTGAAAAAACCTTACGTTACGGAAATAGCCTACCATGTTAACTCCTAATTGATTGGAGCGCAACAAATATAAGACTAAACACGATTGGTCGGGCTATAAATACTATCTTGTGTTGTTATGGGAAACGAATAGACGGGGTACTTTTTTGAAAAGATGTGGAGACGTGGTTTCATTGGGTAGAGCTGCGAATATACTTGATTCAGAGCGTCTGTTCATTGCCACATCTTGTAATAAACCTACTAAGAAGCAGTACGTTGAGCACCAGTGTATATTTTATATAAAATAAAGCCTGGAACATCGGCAGATCGGAGTTGTGCTATATCCATTGCCAGTCAACGAAACTGTTTATTATTCTATGAATTGTGGTAAGCTTGAAATATTCAATATCTTTTAATGAAAATTGAATGTAAATTGTTAATTTATGCCTGTATATATGTGTAGTTCAGTAGCAAACATGATGTAAAGCCTATAATGCTCCAGCCTGAACAGAAGGTGTCGGAGGAAAGTAAAACTGCATGGAATGGCCAAACAGTACACTGACACCTAGATTATTGATTAGACAGAAATAATGCTGGAATTGCAGAGGCGTAGTAACCATTAGGGAGGGAAATACTGGTATAAAGTATTTCAGATGAAGCTGACAGTTGGCCTAACGCTCTGAACTCAATGTTTGTGATGTATTGTGCTCAGTGTAGAACTAGAGTATCAATTAGTTATGAAGTAGAAGGTACATCCTTCTTGTTTTCAGGGACCGTGGTCTTAATGTTATTGAGCAGCACCTGGTCAGAGCTTTGCTGAATCTAGAGTCGGACAGCATACTCCTTGGTCCATTTAGCTATCAGTGAGGTGTCTCCAGAGCCCAGGGGAGAAATCGAGCAGAGGAGTCTTTTCCTGCCGCCATCACGCAAGATAAGCTGATGTGGCCAGCTGAGCTCAACATTATGTACCCCCATCTTAAAATGACCGTGTAAAATATAATTAAGAGGGGAATTTAATTGTTTTAATATCAGGAACTGAGAACATCTCCAATACTAGTTCCAATAAAGACAAACTATTGAAGTCATGATGACAAATACCAACAGAGCTTGAACAAAACAAAACCAGTATTACCTCATATTACCACTACACAACTGACACACATAGGATACTTTTAATAATATATGTCACTACAATATTCATATTGATAAATTCTGTACATATAACTTGTAATTAAAATTGATTGTGATTCCTGGTTCCCTTTGTATTTGAATCAGGACACATATACATTCATGACAGCAATGAATACATATTGTTATTTGAAAAGTTATCAGTGACTCCTTTAAGATATCCTCGTAGAGTGTTTTATGTATGTGAGTGTCACAGTGTTGTCAAGTGTAGTGGAATAAATTAAATTGTTTATCTGTCTGTTGTTGTTTTGACTTACACTTCATCATACACATACCCTAGACATATAACGTAGTCATCACACTATTCCAGAATAATTCTGACTGAGATATACATATGTGGCAGCAAGTAAGGTTATCTATAATACACTACTCTTATTAGATATAGATACCTTCACAGCTGATCTCAGTCAGTACACTAAGTCCCCTATAAATATTTATAACATCCCACTTCACCACATATATTGGGGTCTCGCTCTTGGGATTTTGAATCTTTCCCTATTAAAAATATTGGGGGTAATTCACTTCAGGGAATATAAGAATTAAAAGGTATCCTTGGGTGGAATTAAATAAGGTTGAGCTCACGGTGCCTGTGTTGTCCATTAGATATATATTTAGAGATTGAATTGTTGGTTAGACATTGTATAAATTTACCTGATAGACAATGGCGGACCTGGCCAAATTTCGATCTGCTGCTGTTCAGACTGCAAAAGAGTTAGGATTAGATGGGCAAGTTATGGTTGCCTATGTCACTACGGAATGTGACAAATTTATTGAACGCGAAGAAAGAAGGTTTGAAGCCGAAAGAAAGTTAGAGGCTGAAAAGGAAATTAAGAGGTTGCAGATTGAGGCTGAGGCTAAGAAATTGGAAGCAGAAGAAAGAAGATTGACTGCAGAAAGGGAAGAGAAGAAATTAGCTGCAGAAAGGGAAGAGAAGAAATTAGCTGCAGAAAGGGAAGAGAAGAAATTAGCTGCAGAAAGGGAAGAGAAGACATTAGCTGCAGAGAGGGAAGCAGAAAAGGAGGAGAAGAGATTACAAAGGGAACATGAGTTACGACTAAGGGAGTTTGAGTTTCTAGGCCATGCTCCTGAAAATGGTGCCAGTCCCTTTGCCTCTGATGCCACTGCTAGCCAAGGAGCCTCAACCTCAGCTATGAATTTTCATTTAGATCATTTTGTTGAGAAAGACGATGATATAGAGAGCTACCTAAATAGGTATGAACTATTAGCTACCACGTATGGGTTAGAGAGAGAAAGGTGGAGCTTAAAGTTATCTCAGGGACTTCGTGGGGCAGCTTATGAAGTTTTTGCAAAAATGAGCAGAGGTGATCAGGAAAATTATGACATGCTAAAGCAGGCTCTTTTGTTAAGATATGAAAAGAATGCAGAATTTTATAGGAAAAAATTTAGGAATGCTAAACTACTGTCAGGTGAAACCTATCACCAGTTCTCTGCACGAATAGAGACATACTTGGAGAAATGGACTTCTCTGGGGAAAACCCAAGATCTTAAGGAAATGGTCCTTATAGAGCAATTAAGAGAGTCCATGGCTCCAGACCTGAGAAAGTTTCTCATGGAACAAGGTGCAGAGAGGCTGGGTGAGTTGCTAAATGTTGCTGAAAGGTATCAAGCAGCTCAAGCAGAGGTAACAGGTAATAAAAAGAAACAAGTGGATAACTTTAGGGCACCACAGAACTTTAATAAATTTGATCCTAGGGATCAAAACAAAGGTAAGCACCAATTTGATAGGCCACGGTATGAAAATAAAAATAAATTCCCACAATTCGATGAAAGGAAATATGATGAAAGAAAATCTTTCAACCAAGGAAAAAGGTGGTGTAAGAATTGTCAGATGGACAATCATGACACTGACCGTTGCAGAAGGAAACCTGTGTATATGGCAACCCTTCAGGTCAGGTCGACCTCAAGACAGGAGGAGGATATTATGTTAGATACCACTCCAGAAGAGATGAGGAAGGCACAGGCTGGGGATAAAACACTCAAGCCTTGTTTCAGAAAATTGTCAACTTGTCATACAACTCCAGGCAAGGGAGATTTTTACATGAAAAACAAGTTGATGTATAGGAAGACTGGAGCTAGATCCAAAGGTCACGGACAGCTGGTTCTTCCTAAAAGATATAGGGCAGACTTAATAAGGAGCCTACATGTGAAACCAGATGGGGACCATGAGAAGATAGGTACCATCATTCAAAAGGTGGCTCACAATTATTATTGGCCCAAAGCAAGATGGGACATTGAGAATTTTGTAGAAAGGTGTAGCATAGCACATGAGGGAACACCCACAAGTGGGAACATGGATCAGGACCTGGACACGCCACGGGGCAAAATTAGGCCTGATAATAAAAAGAAAAATAGATTTGATAAAGTGGACCAAATGGAATGGGAAGCCCCTTTTCACGGACAAGCTTCACTTAACTGTTTTACAATGGCCACTATGCGGAGAGTGCAAAAAGATGTCTTACCCCAGGATAAGCCGAAAATCCCTCAATCGGACTTAAACAAACTGGAGGAAGAGGATGTAGAGAGGAAATCTCTCATCAAGAATTTTAAGTGGGGAGAAAGCCCCAAAAAAAAATTGGTAGCGGTCGTTTTGTGAATGATAATTCTGGGAGGAAAAATCATCACTATAAAGCTTCGAGTGGAAGAGACCATACCGGTGCATGGACAAATAGGTCCACACAATTAAAGGTCCATATGTAGCTTTGTTAAGAACGTGGACTGATGAAAAGGCAGAGGAAAACATTACATCTTCATACCAATATGTGAATGAGCTGACCACTCGTTTAAAAACTGGCTGGAAACTTGCCAATGAAAATTTGAAACAAGCCAGGAAGAAACATGCTGCCTATTATAACAGGAAGGCGAAAGACAGAAATTTGGCTGTGGGAGAGAAAGTACTGCTTCTTTTGCCCGGGAGTCAGAATAAGTTACAAATTGGATGGCAGGGTCCATATACAGTTCTAGAGAAGGTGTCTAGAACAAATTATAAGATAGATAAGAAGGGGAAAGAAAAAATCTATCATGTGAATCTCCTGAAGAAATATTTGGAAAGAGAACATCAGGAAGAGACACACTTGTTGACCTTGTCCATCGCCATGGAGATGAAAAAGGAACCACTTTCATCATTTGAATATCCATTACACCCCTGTGAGACAGCAGCACAGGTGAAAATCAGTACACATTTAACGAAAACTCAGAAAGAGAGAGTGCAACAGGTTCTAAATAATCATGCAGAGGTGTTAACAGACCGACCAGGGCATACAAACCTATTGGAATATGATATGAAACTGATAGACCCCACACCTGTCTGTATGAAACCATATTCGATTCCGTTTGCTAAGGAGAAAGCTTTGAAGGAAGAGATAGACTATCTGTTGAAGGAAGGAATTATTTCGCACAGTGAATCTTCGTATAGTTCCGGTGTTGTACTCTTAAGGAAGCCCTCTGGAGAACATAGACTCTGTATAGATTACAGGAGACTGAATGCTATTACAGAAGGACAGGTGGATCCATTGCCGGATACAAATCAGCTGTTTGCCAGACTAAATAAAGCTAAATATTTCTCAAAAGTGGATCTGAGTAAAGGATACTATCAGATTCCAGTAAAGCCTGAGGTTAGACCATACCTAGCTTTTAGTACCTCAGAAGGACACTATGAGTTTAATAGATTGCCATTTGGATTGAAGAATGCGCCTAGTGTCTTCTCTAGAATGATGAGAAAATTATTGGATCCTCTGAATAATCCCTGTATAACAAATTTTATGGATGATATCCTTATAGCAACAGAAACATTTGAGGAACACATTGACTCTCTGAACATGCTGTTTGATCGACTTAGGGAGGCAAATTTAACAGCCCGACCAACCAAATGTTGCGTTGGATGTAAAGAATTGGAATTTTTGGGACACACAGTTTATCAGGGAAACATGACCCCTGACCCAAAGAATTTAGAGAAACTACAGAAAGCCCCGAGACCACAAACCAAGAAGGACGTGAGATCCTTTGTCTCATTATGTGGTTTCTACCAGAAGTATATCAAAAACTTTAATTCCATATGTGCACCGTTAACTGAATTGACACGTAAAGGACATCCAGATCGCATTACATGGACACCACAATGTGAAATGACTTACCAAGAATTGAAGGAAAAGCTCACAAGTAAACCCATTTTGAAATTACCTGACTTAAGTCAAGAATTCATAGTAAGGACGGATGCAAGTAATATTGGGTTAGGTGCAACTCTACTACAGAAATCAGATGCATTGGATGGGGAATTAAGCCCAGTGGCATATGCTAGCAGAAAGTTGAATAAAGCTGAAATCAACTACTCAACTAGCGAAAAAGAATGTCTTGCAGTAATATGGGCAATAAAGAAATTCAATATTTATCTGTATGGGAAGGCATTTAAGTTGCAAACAGACCACAAACCTTTATCGTTTCTAGCACAGGCTAGGCATGAGAACTCTAGGTTACTCCGATGGTCTTTACTTTTGGCTCCATATAATTTTAGCATTGAGTATATATCTGGAAAAACAAATTTGGGAGCGGATTTTTTAAGCCGCCATCCGTGTGATGAGAATCACCGTAAACCCCAGAAATAATAATAAATTTATCTATGTGTATATAGAATAAAGGACTGACATATAATGTCTGTTTTAAGAGGGGAGATGTCGTGGAATATTCTAATCCACATATATAAATTAAAAGGTAAATATAAAGCCTAATAAATACATATAATAAATAAAGGAAGAAGAATGGTAAAGAACAGTGCTGTCACAATGACAGTACTCGAAATCCCCTTTGTTTTATGCTTCGTCTGCAAATTGTAACGTTTCCACGTTAAATATAAGCCACTGCATAAATACACGCGTTTCCACAACACATTAAAACGGGTATTGCATTTCTAAGAAAAACATTGAGAGGCACACTGCGTAATGACCTAAATTAATCCTAACATTAATTATACTACGTTACAAAAACGAACGAACAGATGGACTCAAATAGAAAGAAGGGAGGGCTGAAAATCAGGAACGCATGCAACACGAAACACGTGTCTCGCTATTAATGCCACCCCAACAAGCGTAACGCGATACACAATTACTACTATCACGCGTGTAAGGCCACATGCACTAACTTTTTTTCAGACGGACAGTGATAAAAACACTAACCTTCCCAGAGTTAGGTTTTAAAATCTTGAAAAACGCTTATTAGAAAAGATAACATTAGATGGGTTTACGTTTGAAAACATTACAGTACCCAGACAGCACATCTTCGAAACAGGAGGTAGAAGAAATTGCATATTTTGAATGCAGCCACTTAGCTCTTTTAAATTTGTATATTTGGGTTCCTTAGGGCTGGCTGACAAAGAATATGTAAAACGTTACGCAAATAGTCTAGGAATTAATAAATTATAACCAAAATAAAATAGTGGGGATGCCTGACAGCATGAAATCATTTCTGCTCATAAAATTTTTTTTATAACGTGTTTGAAAAAACCTTTATTACAAATAAGGGAGGGAAACCTGAGGCCTGTAAACAGTAAATTAATATGAAATTAATATGAAACAAATATAAAGGTATGTTATCAGGCACTCGCAGGAAATAAAGAAGTAGAACACCAGACAACAGAAAAACAACAGACATGAGTGGCCCACCCAGGATTTGTTTACAGGCCTCAGGTTTCCCTCCCTTATTTGTAATAAATGTTTGTACAATACCAAACCTACCCACTATCCTGTTCTCGCTGTTCTAGTCTACTATCATTTACTGGACACAGTATTAAGGTCATAAGGGTCTTGTTGGATTCGGCCTATACTGCTTGATAGAAATACAACAGAAGTGATTGCGTCATTAATAGGCTGAACTGCCCATGGAGGACTTCTGGTGTCGTGTATTGTGGTTCGCACTATTGACCTGCCATTGAGGCATCATTTTTTGATGATGCGTGGATGGCAGAGCGGATGGTGTGGTTCGCTTGCATGGCTGGGCGGGGTTGTCGCGCGGAGGGTCCGGTGTTCAAATCCTGGGTGGGCCACTCATGTCTGTTGTTTTTCTGTTGTCTGGTGTTCTACTTCTTTATTTCCTGCGAGTGCCTGATAACATACCTTTATATTTGTTTCATATTAATTTCATATTAATTTATTGAAAAAACCTTACGTTACGGAAATAGCCTACCATGTTAACTCCTAATTGATTGGAGCGCAACAAATATAAGACTAAACACGATTGGTCGGGCTATAAATACTATCTTGTGTTGTTATGGGAAACGAATAGACGGGGTACTTTTTTGAAAAGATGTGGAGACGTGGTTTCATTGGGTAGAGCTGCGAATATACTTGATTCAGAGCGTCTGTTCATTGCCACATCTTGTAATAAACCTACTAAGAAGCAGTACGTTGAGCACCAGTGTATATTTTATATAAAATAAAGCCTGGAACACCGGCAGATCGGAGTTGTGCTATATCCATTGCCAGTCAACGAAACTGTTTATTATTCTATGAATTGTGGTAAGCTTGAAATATTCAATATCTTTTAATGAAAATTGAATGTAAATTGTTAATTTATGCCTGTATATATGTGTAGTTCAGTAGCGAACATGATGTAAAGCCTATAATGCTCCAGCCTGAACAGAAGGTGTCGGAGGAAAGTAAAACTGCATGGAATGGCCAAACAGTACACTGACACCTAGATTATTGATTAGACAGAAATAATGCGGGAATTGCAGAGGCGTAGTAACCATTAGGGAGGGAAATACTGGTATAAAGTATTTCAGATGAAGCTGACAGTTGGCCTAACGCTCTGAACTCAATGTTTGTGATGTATTGTGCTCAGTGTAGAACTAGAGTATCAATTAGTTATGAAGTAGAAGGTACATCCTTCTTGTTTTCAGGGACTGTGGTCTTAACGTTATTGAGCAGCACCTGGTCAGAGCTTTGCTGAATCCAGAGTCGGACAGCATACTCCTTGGTCCATTTAGCTATCAGTGAGGTGTCTCCAGAGCCCAGGGGAGAAATCGAGCAGAGGAGTCTTTTCCTGCCGCCATCACGCAAGATAAGCTGATGTGGCCAGCTGAGCTCAACATTATGTACCCCCATCTTAAAATGACAGTGTAAAATATAATTAAGAGGGGAATTTAATTGTTTTAATATCAGGAACTGAGAACATCTCCAATACTAGTTCCAATAAAGACAAACTATTGAAGTCATGATGACAAATACCAACAGAGCTTGAACAAAACAAAACCAGTATTACCTCATATTACTACTACACAACTGACACACATAGGATACTTTTAATAATATATGTCACTACAATATTCATATTGATAAATTCTGTACATATAACTTGTAATTAAAATTGATTGTGATTCCTGGTTCCCTTTGTATTTGAATCAGGACACAGATACCTTCATGACAGCACTGAATACATATTGTTATTTGAAAAGTTATCAGTGACTCCTTTAAGATATCCTCGTAGAGTGTTGTATGTATGTGAGTGTCACAGTGTTGTCAAGTGTAGTGGAATAAATTAAATTGTTTATCTGTCTGTTGTTGTTTTGACTTACACTTCATCATACACATACCCTAGACATATAACGTAGTCATCACACTATTCCAGAATAATTCTGACTGAGATATACATATGTGGCAGCAAGTAAGGTTATATATAATACACTACTCTTATTAGATATATATACCTTCACAGCTGATCTCAGTCAGTACACTAAGTCCCCTATAAATATTTATAACATCCCACTTCACCACAAACAAGCAATCACATAAACTAAAGTTACAGGTTGTTATCAAGATTTACAAAGATCCGCCACGTAGGCCAGAACCAAACACAATCGCTTATGGTTACCCTCTGTGTTAAAAAGAATTTCCTCCACGTAACGCTCATCTACATAGTTACACTTAGAGGGGAAAAATTATTCTAATAATGAAATACATCAGATATATGTACACTTCATGAATAAGAAAGTTCACCAGAAAGGTTTTAGTGAAGCATCTAAAGTTACACAACTATTTGGCGTTAGAAAAACGAAACACGTAAGTGGCATACAAACACGATTTCCTTAAAAAAAAAAACGAACTATAGCTTCTTAGTGTTCTTTGGGTACAGGTAGAACTTTAAAAATGCTAGAGCCCACTAATAATGAACTATAATGCCTAAGTATAAGTCACCCGGGAAGAAAATTAACAATACCAAGTTACTTAAGAATTCTTACCGAGAATTGTGAAGGATTTCCTACTCTGAATTTTAGCTGGCAAACTGCACAGAAATCTCTACCCTCACGACGGGAGTTCCAAGGACTGAAAGCGTTTAGAGATAGAAGATAACCCAATATATACATAGAAAATGGCACAGGTGTCCAAGCATGAGTAAACACCTGTACATAAAATGCAGAAAACAAAATCGTAACTTTCCTCGGAGAAGTCTCCTGGCGACACGCTACAAAAAGAATTGGCGTAACAGGATGACGGCTATTACGCTGAGAAAGTCCCAGACTTTCCCTGGAATGAAAAACACGGGGAATGCGCTAAAAGAAGGAGAGAGAGACCGCTAAGTGTGGCGTAACTGGGTCTACCCATGGACACACGAAAGGCAATGGCTTTCCCTGGTGAAAAAGGCCAGGGAAAGTTTGCCTCTCTTCTCCCAGAAACCGAGTGCTGGTGTTTAACCCATGGTCAAAGAACTCTAAGAAAGATGTTGCCTACCGCGACAGAGAGTCCTGGACGCGTCAATTATTTCTCCTGCCAACATTAAAGAAGGTAGCGTGAAACTGTCCTGATTTAAGAATGACAGGCCAGTTACCCCACTTTCCAATTACAGGAAACCGAAAAAAATGAAAAGTGCGAGCCAAAAGTCAAACAATATTTTAGGGGGGGTGCCTGAGCTCCAGGCTCGCGCCAAAGTTTTAGATCTAGCGTCACAATAACTTGTGGTTCCAATATACACACATTGAAATTTTCGCCGGTGTTACAGAGTTCGTGTATTGTGCTGAGATTCCCCTTGTATGATCTAAGGGAAGAGATCGGAGCACAGACGGAGTGCAATGAAGCTAGTCCTTCAAACTAAACCAAACTTTATTCTGTGCATATCTGTCTCCAGAATCTGGGACAGGCTATCCAGTTTCACGCAGGAACAAAAGAAATTGAAGGCGACGGTCCCTTCCGACCTCTATTTTCTGGGATCTACTCTGTTCTGGGGCCCTTGTATGAGACATGCCAATCCACCCGGGTAGAATTTACACCACTGGACTCATGGAATATGCGTTTGTTTGTGTGTGGGAGAGAGAGAAGGGGTGAATATCGTGTGAAAGAGAATGACATTGATTAAAAGCGAGCTGTTGAGTATATATAACGTGTGTAACATATGTGTGAAGAGACATAAGTATGTGTGAGAGAGACATAAGTATGTGTGAGAGAGACACTAATAGAATGTGTATTAGCGAAAGAATACAATAATGTGGGCATCATGCAGAATATAAAAAGTAGTCCCTGGCAGATACTGCCATAGAGTTGGTGTAGTATTAGAGCCATCATTTTACTAGGTCCAGCCTTATGAAGGGTGTGTCACGAAATATGTTCGTTCTTTTTTCTCGTCTTCACTTCTCTCCGGCATTGTTACTTGTGACATTCCTTTTACGTGCTAATTCTTCCAGTATTCGTTGTTTTCGCTTTCATCGTTCAAAGTTATCTTATCACATATTGTTCTAACTTCGATGCATTTAGGGAAGTACCTAGGTTTTATTATTTTTATATTTATTTAGGTTCTTATGTGTCCTATCTAGCCTTCACTTTCTTTCCTTTCCCTGACAAAGGCCTTGTGGCCGTAACGTTGGCTATTTTCTTTGTCTTTTGTCCTCGTAAGAGGAATCACCTTTTTTCGATTTTTTTCACACCCATCCATTGAAAAATAAAGACCGTTACTGTGTAATTTTGTGTAAAAACATCACAAATATTCCCTGATAAGTAAAAGTAGCCTGGTTCTTCAACCATTTAAACATAGCGAGAGATCCTCCCCCGAAAAACGTTTAGACTAAAATGAAAGGTCCATGACCTCGAGACCTGGAGGACAAGGCCGTTCACCCAGTCTCGGCTAGGACAATTGTAACGTAGCCTAATGCTTGCCCCCAGAGTGCAGTTTTTGTACGTGTAACGAACCGCCGTAGCCGCCGGCTAACGAACTAGAAGGGTATTATTGGTCTTTGAAGTATGACGGCTTGCTGTTCTGTTGATACTTCAGTTCAGCGATTCTCAAAGTGTGGTAAGCGAACCCCTGGGGGAATCCACAAGGTCAAAACTATTCATTATAATTTACGACGTTTTTGCCCTTTTCACTCTCATTCTCTCACGAGTGTACAGTGGAGTTTTCCAGAGGCTGCATGACGTGTGATGACGTCATCGCTCTGACGGCTAATGGAATGTGTCTTTGTGTATTCTTTTGTTTTCTAGAACGTTCTAAGATAGTAGGTTTATGGTATAAATATGGCGAGTTTTCTAAGATGGTAAATATCAATAATAGACATAACCCACATAAACAAAAGCTCTTTGGGGTCCTCTGTTGTTATTGTTATTGTTGTTCAGAATCTACATCATTACTCTCCGGGCAAACCCATAGGTGGTCAGTCTCCCTCAGCAAATGTCGAAGGGTATGAATGCTAACAGTTCCTGTTGAGCGCTGATTGTACATACGCCGGATGCATCCTCTCATACGTTCATTCCTGCCAGTCCCACGCCTAATGCCAAACTCCAGCAATCTCAGCCGTGATGATTCATCGATTACAGTGTCATTCTCTAACAGGCGATCATTAATTGCCTTCAGTATCTCTCCATTATCCATATCCAACGCACCCACTATAGGTGCCCTTGAAGCTAGTCTATCAGATCTTTCATTGCCGCGTACCCCTGCATGACCAGGACAGTAGATCCACACCAGTTCCTAAAGATTTGAGGCTACTATGGAGGGTCCTCAATAATCTTTAAGAGTGTAAAAAGGGGTCCTGAGACCAACAAGTGTGAGAAACGCTACTTCAGTTCAAAGCCGTACTGCAGTAGTCGTGTATGAGTAGAGCAGGAATTCGTAACCCTTATGTCATGAAACCTCCCGTCCGTCCCCAGATTAATCCTTGAACCAATCAAGAAATAATAACTTTACTACATACATTTTATTTCTAGATACTTCTTTACATTCATCATGCTTTAAGCTCCCCAAGAGGCACAGGTCTTCAAGAAAGTTTTACCACGTCATCCTGTCACGTGCCATCAGCTCAAGGTCTTTCCATGTCTTCCTCACTTCTCTTCCTCATGTGTTCTTTTGTCTCCCCCTACCTGTATTACTCTGGGGATTCAAGACTAAGAACCACCTTGTAATACTATCAGTAGATTTCACATTTGGTCACACCCGAGCAGATAACCTCGGAGACAATAGATCTGTGTGTGTCGTGTGGTGGCAAAATAGTCTATGAAATTATGAAGGTCTCCAGAAAATGGCTCGTTAAGACAAATAGAGACCTATACGAGATAAGGACAAGAAGAAGAGAATGCGAATGCTTTCCACTGGACAGTGTTTTCTGGTGGATTATGGAAAGAGTTCTGTTTCCCCCCGACCTTAGCTTCTGCCCTTAGATCCCGTAACAGAAAAAGCCCCCAATCTCACCTGAGTATATAGATTTACCTATATGTAAATATTTAACACCGACAGCACGAGTGATACATTAACAAACTAGATAATGATCAAAGGATTAGTGGGTTTATTAATTAAATACCTACACAGATAGGGTTAGTAGTGATTAGAACGTGATGATAGTTGAAGACGGTTCACCCAAAACACACAGATGAGATATTAGTATTGCAGTTAATTAAATAGACGAATAAACTTGTGTAAAGCGAAATGATGATGATGTGACATGATACGTGTTACCAATATGGTGAGTAATCTACACAGTCCAGGTGTCTCCAAATGCTTCTCCCTGGTAGGATGATTCACATTTATGCATAGAATGTCCCAAGTTGTTATAAGTTATTTTGAGTGGGGTATCTCTACGTCGAGAACGTTCTGATGAAAACTTCAGTTGTACTGAGAACGTTGATAATAAATATCTCTGTAGCGTTGACCAACAGTTAACAGTTGTCGTATGAATATGTCTGTTGTCTAATCTACTAAGGTTACTAGCCAGACTGGATATCTTCACGAACTGTTCTTAATATGTAGACTCATTACCTTGAGTATGTAATCGTGATTCATAAAGTATAGTTTGCAGTCTGCTGCATAGAGTGCGCTTAAGAGTGTGTTGCACTTGGTATAAACATGAGATTCAACGTTTGAGCTCTTTAGCGTGACTTCAGATGGTAAGCTTCCGATAGGCTGAACTTGATATTTGGACACCTAATCAACTGTGAGCTTTAGATTGACTCATGTAGTAAGCTTTCGATTGATTTGAACTTGATTTAAATATGCATTGAACTTGGGAGCACGCTATATAAGGTGACGAAAAATGTTGCGTCCACCTTCTGAATTGTGGGCGAGAAATATTCCTTTTTAATTGAGGAATGAAGGATGTCCTATGTCCAATCCAAATGTCCGCTTCGATAGCTTATTTTTCTGGATAGACGCCCAACACGTAGCGTGTAGACTAAGACTTCAGATGAACTGAAGACACACAAAAGTCTTCGTAAGTTTTCACACTTAACATCACTGGTTGACTTTCATTTATACTTCTGCTCACTATTGATTTCTCTGAGTTCAATTCTAATGATGCTAAATATCTTGTGCATGAAAGTGTATGCGCATGAAAGGCTGTGATGATGATGAAGGTGAAGTATGAACTATTAATTACTTCCCATCATCCTATCATCTTAGAGGAAAATCTTCTGATTTTATTAATCATTTATGAAAAAATTAATTGAAACTCTATCTTTCGCACATTTAGCTGTGAGGTTAAAATAAATAAAGAATAAGAAAAAGTATTAATAATCTGTGAGATCTATTAACCTTCTTTTCCCTTCGCAAAATCCTTTAAGAACACAATTCACTACAGATATGAATTATTTTATCAACTCTGAATAAACACGTGTATTTAGGCTAGGCGTTTAGGGATTTATTCTCTACACCACAATGTAAAAACTAGACTCCTCTCTCAAGCGAGCTGCGCGGAATATTATATCTCTAAAAGTCAAATGTGGGTTCATTGGACCGGTGACGTACAACTCCGCCCATACAACCAATATCTAAGAGACCCTCTGGTCACTCATCCCCAGGATCGCCCTTGTCCCCTGTCAGTCCAAAAGTGGATGGGGCAATTCGCGACCAACTTTCGTTGCCGGGCTTGCCTGATAAACAGATGTTGAGATAATTGGCTGGCCATTGCAAAAGTGTCCCCCGCCTTCCAACTGTCATATCACTCTCTGTTTGTCTATCGCTCCGTGTGTTGGCGGCGGCCTTTGTTACCTCGGTCCATTGTTGCCAGCACGCTAACAAGTTCCTTTGTGGCGCCGCCTATTTTATTACATGGCAGTTGGTTTGAACAGCACGAGAAGACTTCTTCACCTGGGCAAGCAGGATGTCTTCCCGCGCCATTCTCCCAATGTGGTGACCCGTCGCTTGTATGGACAGCGGCATGGCAACAAAGAGACTAAGCTTTTGTGTCAGCCGCGCTCGCTTCAAAGTTAACAATAGTCCACAGAAATCGTACCATGCCCAGATGTCTGATTTTGATGAAACCAGATGTGTTTCACCAGATTTATCACGAGGCAATGTGAACTTCAAAAGATGATGCCAGGTATAGGGACTCAATCAAAAGAATTTATTTTACCACCGATGAAAGAACAAATGTGGTTCTCTAGATACCGGTCGTGAGCAATCAAAAACGATGAAATAGTAAATATGGGCTTGAAAGAGCACAAATGTGGGAGAAAATAAAATAAGACATTTGTAGGAAAAGATAAGGCGATAAGGCTTTGCGCTCGTTTATCACAGTGTGGAGATGAAAGGAGACACCCTATGACACTTAAAATAGCAATTGTTTATATTGATTCAAAATTTGTTAAAGGATGGATCCGAGCGGCCACTATGGAGAATCCAATCTATGATTTAATTTTTGGATGTCGCTATGAGTTCTTGGGGGAACCAAGAAAAATCTCTGATATTTACAGAAGTAACGGCAAGAGGTCAGGCGAGGACAGAACAGGAACCAGGACTATTGACAAACCTGCTACCACGGGAATTGAAGAATGCTCAACACAAGGATCCAACACTGGGACCATGTGTTAAGAAACTGCCACTTGCCAGTATCCAGTTGAAAAAGGGAAAATTTTATTCAAAATCGGGATTACTATACGTAGGTCGGGCAAAACTGGACAAGAACATAGCCAGTTGGTTGTTCCAACTACTTACAGGTCACATGGGACAAAATGCTACCATGCAAAGAAAAGCAGCGCACTATTACTGGCCTGGGATGAACGGGGACATCATCCGATTTGTGAAATCCTGTGCGCAGTGCCAAAGGGTGGCACCAAGACATTGGACACACCCTGCCCCATTGGGGGAAATGCCTTTTGTCGGTAGTCCATGTGTTGGATTTTTGATAGGAGAATTAAGACTTGGGTTGGTCCCTTCTGAATAGATTTGACTAAGTGATAGTCACAGTGATAGATAGTAATAGCAATAGATTTCCACGAGTGATATGGTAGACTGTGATAGAGGCTGTCTCTGAAATCGAGAAATCTTCTCTCTTTCACCTATCTTCTACGACAGATTTAGAGGAGTCAGACAGTCTACACACCTATATATATTACATATATAGTTCTATCCACTCACGTGCACGCACATACAAGACGACAGTTAGACGTACAGACGAGGGAAAACTATAACAAATGATTATATAGCTATTCTAGAACGAGCTGACCAACACGCTGATTAAGTTTAAGGGTAGTTTAATTATCAATATAAACTTCCACCACCACAACATCCAAAAACTACATCAAATATATATGTAAATAAGCATCAAATCAATGAATTGCTACAAAAAAAAGACATAGACCCACTGGTATGATCTTCCCTCGATGTTTAGCCCACAGTCCCGTTAGGAGAAAGATGATAGCCCCAAAGAGTCACGGATACATATGATTTGGTCTAATATTTCCCCCTTTTATGGTATGGACAGACTTGATATCTCTGGTCTATTCTAAGGGAAAATATGGTTAGCAATACTTGCATAAAGAAAGTTAAAACAGCAAAAAATGGGTGCCAAAAGTTATAACAATAACGGAATCACCCAGTCCTGCATTCACTCTATTCATTCAGCCGTGATCACGTGCATTTGTTCATACTCACAGCTTTGATAGCCACTTCTGGAAACACAATTTTTTAGGACATTCACATACAGAATCGTCAATGGCAGTCTTTGACCAAGAAATCCCCAGTTCCAAAAAGACGGGTTGAATTCTCTGCTTCAGGGAACGATTCCTTGGATGTTCTTATTTTTCGGATGTCTGTTTAGGTCACATTAAAAATTGTCCAGGCACGAACATTAACTACGAGTACAGTGTCACTAGTTTTGGTTTCTAGAAATGAGGAATGTCAGGCCGGGAGCCTTCTCTCAGTATAGGAGTTTAGTTGGTCACACCACCACTCGTCAACAGTGTCGGAAAAGTTAATGATTGTAATATGTTCCTTGCCACAAAGGCTGAAAATGTACTAGAGCTTTCTCAGGAAGAATCAAATCAGGCTCGCTGGGCCTGTTACTTCTTTTAAAGTTCTTGTAAAGGTTATGGACCAAGTCCTTAGGGAAAGAATGTTTATGTTCTTCACATATATTTACTCTGTACTTAACGCTGGCAAAGTTTGGGTTAACCCCAGTTTTCTTCACTAAATAGAGGAAAAAACACATATAAAATAATTATACATACTATGTACTCGTTATAACTTACATTTTTAAACTGCAAGCGTACAGCTTGACTTATCATTTAAACTTCCCGTAAAATAAGTTATATTCGAGCGTACATAAAATCAATCACCATGCATTAGGAATACATACGTATCCCGTCAATACTCACTGATGTAGCATTTCAGTTATAAGTTAATTTTAAAATATATTCCCGTCTGATTATTAGCGGTTAAATTAAATTCATTTATAGCTGTGTGCTTTTAAGCTAGAAATATAATTTATTCTGCTTTCCACTGAAACACGTCACTAGAAAATAATACAGACTATATTTTAATTCTCTCTGTACAAAAGAACTAGTGAAAATAAGCGATTTAACACTTCAAACACTTCACAAAATTACTATATATATATATATATATATATATATATATATATATATATATATATATATATATATATATATATATATATACCTCAACACAGAACTACAGGTAATCGCACACTCTAGAATTATACGCTGATATATTTATTTGAAGTCTAGAAGCTCGGTTAATTCTCGAACAAACTAAGAGCTTCGCTATACAGCTTATTCTATTCACGAGCCACATGTCTACTGCGAATTTAGGAGTAAGAATGAAAACCTAGTTTCAGACTCTGGTTAATATCTTAAACCAGACAAAAAGATTCCAACTTATTTCGCAAAACGAAATAATCTCCCCTTTCCATCTTAACACTTACGTCAGCTTAGACGCTGCTCATAACTGCCAAACGTGCTTCTTCACACCTCCGTCTAACTATCTGACCGTGAGTGCGCGTGTCAGATGCGAAAATGCCAGACACTCTGTCTGCTCTGAGCGAGCATGTCTGTCGCGATTCACACCTCCGTCTAACTATCGGACAGTGAGCGCTCATGTCAGATGCGAATGCCAGACGACCCGTCTCCACTGCAGAGGGCAATTTTCACACTTCGCCGGGAGCTAGCCTGACGAAAAACTCTCGTGACAGCTGCAAATGTAGACAATTTGTCTGTTCATCATGTCTGATAGACTGAAATCCCACCTAAAATCATCTCGTGCAAGGGACTGACACGTTAGGTAATCTACTGCGTTTCTAAATGAGAAAACGAAAACGGCAAAGTGAGAATGGGAAAGAAAATATTTTTCGCAAACGAACGAATGCGAAAAATACAGGAAAAGGATAAAGAGTGATAATAAAATAGAGGACACGAGTGGAAGAAAGAAAGAATATAAAGAAAATTTATTGCTCATAAAACTCTCTGTGACAGTCCATTCGAAAGAGTAGCGGTAGATATAGTAGGCCCACTCTTAAGAACAAAACGGAGAAATTGCTTTATTTTGACTCTAGTCGACACATGTACTATGTGGTCAGAAGCAGTGGCGCTTCCTTCTTCTGATTCTGTGCATGTCACAGAAGCACTTGCGAGTATTTTCACAAGGCTTGAATTTCCACAGAAAATACTCACTGATAAAGGATCGCATTTTAGAGGACATCTGGTGGAAGAAGTCTTTGACGGTGGAGCGATACAAATCCGTTTGCCCGTCTAGAGAGACGTGGTTATGCAACTAAACCCGTATTTCATGTTCGTCTTACCTGGAGTCAATCTGGTTATTATCACGTTTATTTATTCAATTAATCTTTCGGGATGGTCAATTACGCCTTGACATGACGTGAATCGAAGTGTGAAAATGTAAACAATTACCATAGTCCGGATTTCTGGGCTCCGAAAATGAGAAGTAGTTAGAGAATGGGAGAGATAGAGAGAGAGAGAGAGAGAGAGAGAGAGAGAGAGAGAGAGAGAGAGAGAGAGAGAGAGAGAGAGAGAGAGAATACGAAAAAAGAACGATCCAATTCTGTAACATACACAAAGAAAAATATATAAAGATAAATAAATAACCTTTGTGTAATGGCTATTGCTGTTTTCGGTCAATTGAGGACAGACACTCAAGAGACATTCTTGGACGCCTGGAAACCAGCAGATTTCATGCCTTTGTGACACCTTCCTTATATCTCCTCTGTACTTTCTCTGCGGAGGCCCATCCCACAGGTTAAGAGCCCCTGGTGTATAACCAAACCAAGTTAGGGGGTACAGATCTATGGAGCGCCTTTGCATTTATAATTTGCTGTTCCCTTTCCTATGTGATGGCATTAAGATCGCATACAAGAAATAGAGTTGCTCTGTGTCGCAAATCATCATCATCATCATAACCATCATCATCATCAAAACCATCATCATCACAACCATCATTATCATCAAAACCATCATCATCATAATCATCATCATCATCATAATCATCATCATCATCATAATCATCATCATCATCATCATAACCATCATCATCATAATCATCATCATAACCATCATCATCATCAAAACTATCATCATCATAATCATCATCATAATAAAAATAATAATAATAATCATCTTCTTCAGCAACACCATCATCATCAGCATCTCATCACTCTTTAGCTTCCAAAATGAACAGACCTTCAACAGACTTATGCCAAGACTTCCTATCACGTGCCATCAGCTCAAGGTCATCTCATGTCTGTATCAACCCCTCCATGTCTCTCTCCAGTTCTCTTCTCAGTGTTATCATTGGTCTCCTTTTACAACCTTTACCCTGGGAATTCCATAAGAAGGACTGCCTGGTAATACTATCAGTAGGTTTCCTCAGTGTGTGTCCCATCCATCGCCAGCTTCTTCTTCTCATCTCTTGTTCCACAGGCGCTTATCTGGTTCTTGTCATCAGTTCCACATTAGTAATCTTGTCATACCACGTCAATCCTTCTATTCTACGCGAGCACCCATTTATGAAAGTCTGTAGCTTTTTGGTTGTTGTTTTTGTTGTTCTCCAAGTTTCAGAGCCATACACTTCTTCTTCTTCTTCGATCCTTAACCACCGACCGTCAAAGCAGTCAGTGGCCATCACGCCTAGTGGCGTCTTGTAGGGCAACAACAAATTGATTCCACTTTGCACGGTCGGTGGCCATCCTTCGTACAGTGCCCCAGCTCTGGTTCATTCTTTGCATCTCAGCCTCCACAGTCCTCCGCCAAGTTGTCTTTGGTCGGCCTGTCTTTCGCTTTCCTTCAGGGGTCCAAAGCATAGCTGTTCTTGTGATGGCATCGGGGTCTCTTTTGAGGATATGACCAACCCAGCTCCAGCGTCTGCCAGCTATGATGGTGTGCATGTCCTCCTGCTTGCTACGAGTAAGCAGATCTTGGTTGGTGATGGTATTCGGCCAAAAGATTCGGTGACTTTTTCTTAGGCATGTTGTGTGAAAAGAGGACAATTTTGACATTTCCTTCTCTGTGACTCTCCAGCATTCCGCACCATAGAGAAGCACAGAAAGCACGCAACTCTGGTATAATCTTAATTTTGTGCTTGTGCTGTATTGGGAGGACTTCCAGATGTTATTTAGGCTAAAGAAGGCTGTTCTTGCCTTATTCATTCTGATGTTGATGTCTTTGCCTGCCCCACCGTCTGGTGTTACTATGCTTCCTAGGTATGTGAAGGTATCTGTCTGTACCAGTTGCTGATTCCTTACTGATATGGGCTCAGGGTTGCTCACATTGAGCGTCATGACCTCAGACTTCTTTAAATTGATGTTCAAGCCCACCTGCTGGCTAAATTTATTAAGTCTATCCGTTTTTTCCTGGATGTGTTGATGTGAATGTGCCAGCAGTGCAATGTCATCTGCATATTCCAGATCTTCCAATGTAGAAAATGCAGTCCATCTTATTCCTCTTGGACTGCCCTCTGTTGTCTGGCGCATCACCCAGTCTATGACTGTTAAAAATAGAGTGGTTGATAAGGGGCATCCCTGTCGTACTCCTGTCTTCACCTCGAAGGTTAGGTTGCTCTGCCCAACACTACACGTAAAGTTGGCATAGAGGCTTTTTATGATTGACACTATGCAGCTTGGAATTCCATAAGCCCTCAGTATTTTCCATAAACTGTCCCTATGTATGCTGTCAAAAGCCTTTTCAAAATCAACAAAATTTATGTAAAGCTGTCTTTGCCATTCTGAGCACTGCTCTATAATGTTCCTGAGAGTGAATATATGATTGTTACGTGCAGTCTTTGATATCTTACAATATAATACATTTGTATGCTTGTTATGTTCGCAAATATTTTGTAAACAAAATAGATACTTTTTAGTGCTTAAGGAAAAGTCATTATTGAGTTACTTCCCTTGAAAGGAGTTTCGTCACTTTCGATCGAACTCCGCTGATGAATCCAGTTTTACTGCGATTTATTCTTTGTTTGGGTAGAAATAGGTTGTTCTTGCTTCAGTGTATCTATGGCCTGAATTTATGTGTATTGTTTGTCTGGGTAGGACGAGTCTGTCTTATATCTGAATATCTTTGCATGTCTAAGTCGAACTATATGGTCTTTTGGCTGGAAAGGTCAAAGGGCTGTTTGGCGGATGTGTCGCTAGAGAGGTGTGTTTTGGCTTCGCCCTGATGATGGGGGCTGTGGTTTTTTGAATCGGCTTGTCGCCGGAAAAAGTGATCGATATATGTGTAGGGGAAAGTGATAGTAGTTTTAGACCTATCGTGTATGCTTTACCCCAGTGTTTATTTTGATTGCCAAGGGGATGGCAGAATCATATTTCTGATACCAAGGTAAAACAAACGCACTTCTTATGAACTCTTACGAGTCCATCGTTTTTCAATAAGGGAAGATTTAACTATATGAAGATGACATTCATTCATAGCAGCACCATATTGTAAAGTGAAGTCAATTGTCTCATGATAGAATCTACAAAGTAATGAGAACATTTAATGTATGATTAACTTTGATACAGATTCCTAGTTGTATCCAAACGTGAGTTACAGCTCACGAGAGAAGCCATCTTGTATTCACATATTTAAGGACTATCAGGAAGAGAAAGGGATGCCCCGTATTATCGCTTGATGAGTCCAGAGATCACTGCTACACATGAGAACCCATTACTAGCGGTTCAATATGATTATATGAAAAAAAATATGTGCTGATCATTATTTAAAGGAATCTTCGCTAGACGAGGTTAGGTCTAGAAGCCATCTTGAATATTGTTTATAAACTGACGTGCTTTTGTCAGTAAACTCAGATGATATATATATATGGGCAATACTGAGTGCTTGTCGACTGACAGTCCATTATGCTATTATTCTACATGAGTGCTCATGTATCATTGCAAGACCATTTATCCACTGTACCATGATGTATTATGCCAACCTGTGATTTGTCAATGTATCCGTGCTGTCGAGTGTGTACGTCCAATTAAACTGTAGCAAAGGTACACAGTCGTTGCTGACCGTTGTCTTCCAGCACACACCCATCATTAACACCACTGATTGCTGGGATTGTAGCACTGGTTTGTGTACACTACAGTGGAGCAAACAACACCATAGAGTTATCATCTGGTGGACCAGCTTTATGGGTTTGACCTCGCAGAAGTTGAGAAGTCAACAGACTACCGATACTAGACCGTTTCCTGTGGCTGATACGACACACTAGCAGTATTAGTTTGCTCTTTGTCAACACTTTGTCACGTGACCTATCAAGTGAATGCAGTATCTAGGTCAGCGTTGTTGACATTTTTACATTAGACATTACAGAGTTTCACAGAACAGTTGGATCAATTCTTGTCAATATTAACAGGAAGACAGTATTATTGAACTAAGAAGTCCTATTTTCATCGATGGATCTTCTTGTTTTCTATATATGAACTTTAATATTTAAGGCCAGAATTTGTAATTCAATAAAGTGGCAGTTTATTTATGTGCATAAGAATAACTTTGCCATTACTGTAAAACTGAGCCTATTTTGCAACACATACTATCATACACATACTTACTTACTTAGTCGTTCCCCTTCTACCGTGAGGTGTAGAGGTTTGGAAGAGAGAGCGCCAGACCATTCTATCAGCTGTCTTCTTCCTGGCCTGGTTCCATTCTAGTCCTCGGTCCTTCAAAGATTTCTAATGTTGTCGTCCCAGCGGACTCTGGGTCGTCCTGGAGGTCTGGATCCCTGGCTCTTTGTTTCCCATGCTTGTCGTGGTAGCCGATCTTCTCCCATTCTGCAGACATGGCCAAACCATCTTAGTTGGGACTGTTCTATTTGGGTCTGCAGCGGATGGGATTTTAGGCCTTGACGGATCGTCTGGTTGCGGGCCATGTCTCTTCTTGTTACTTCAACCACTTTCCTCAGATACCTCATTTCTGAGGTTTGGATCTGGCTTTTGTGGGTTGTAGTCATTGCCCACGACTCGCATCCATATGTCAAGACTGGGACATAGGGAGCGGTATACAGCCATCTTCGTTTTCTTACCAACCTCTCTCTTGCTGAGGAATCCTCGATTTATGGCCTGAAAAAGTCTCCCAGCTGCTGCTTTTCGAGTGGCCAACTCTTCTTTGATGCCTCCCTTTCGGTCTATAATAGCTCCGAGATATTTAAAGTGGTCGACCTGCTCCAGGACCTGTTCTCCCAACTTAATCTGATGTTTTCTTTCTTCTCGTGATATCACCATGGATTTTGTTTTAGAGCTGCTTATGACCATCCCTCTCTTCTCCAGCTCTTCCTTCCAGACTTGCAGGTTGGATTGGAGATGTGCCTCTGATTTAGCAATCAGGGCAACATCATCAGCAAATGCCAGCTCCGAAATATAGACCTGTCTCATCTTCCAGTACCCCACTGAATACTTTCTTGTTCTCTTCTTACACATAATTTATATATTTATGTTTACATGTTATTTGTTTGTATAATATATTAGTTTATATGTCTGCGGGTTGTGTTTAGGTTGGGCGGTGTCCTCACAACAGAATATCCCACGTGATAGAGGGTCCGTTGTGGGCGTTTTCTTTAGGTGCAATTTCCTTAATTGGAAATTTGCTTGCAACAACTAGTTGCTATTTGTGTTAGCTGTGAAGACTGTAATTATTGTTATTTTTGTAATATTTCTTTGTTCTTTAGTTTTATTTTGATTTATTTGTATTTTGTTGGTCTACCCTTTTCTATCTTTCAGTTCTATTCACAATTTATATTCATATACTGTGACGTCATTTGTGTTGTTATTCTTTGCAGATTCAGTGATTACTTTCATTGATTTCCCTATTTGATTTATTTGATTTCTGCAAACGTTTTCGTATTGTCAGTCTTATTTGTACTTTATGTATTCTGTTGGTTGACATATGTTTTATATAGGTATATTTCATAAGACACTATTGCTTGTGCACTGCACTTGGATTATGGTAAAAACCAGTACTTGATTATTATTACTGTTATACAAGACCTTATTAAGGCTTGTGACCCACAGATATTGGGATAGTGTGCTGATTAATCAAGTCATTAAGAACTTGTGGTATTATTATTGTTTCAAGTGATTAGTATTATTGTTAGACATCATGTCTACATTAGAATACTTCATTATACAAGGGAAAGCCCTTGATAAGACTGGTCAACAATTAGAAGAATGGACAGTTGCTCAATATGACAAGACATTAGCTGCTGCTGCAGAGGAAAGAAAAGCTGCTACAGAGGAGAGAAAACTTCAAATAGAAGAAAAAAAGCTGCTGCTGAAGAGAAAAAAGCTGCTGCAGAAGAGAGAAAAGCTCTGGCTGAAGAGAAAAGATTAGAAAAAGAAGCTGATGCTGCTGCTGAACAAAAGAAATTGCAGATGCAGGTGGAGGAAAGGAGATTTGAAGCTGAACAAAAAAAATTAGAAAGAGAAGCTGCTGCTGAACAAAAAAGATTAGACAGTGAAGCTGAACAAAAAAAATTAGAAAGAGAAGCTGCTGCTGAACAAAAAAGATTAGACAGGGAGGCTGAACAAAAAAGATTAGATGCTGAAGAGAAAAAAGCAATAAGAGAACATGAATTTGAGTTAGAGAAATTGAGATTGACAAGTATGAGTAATGTTAATCAGGCATCTAGTGGTAATGGTAAACCTTCTACTTACAAGGTTAAGGTTCCACCGTTCAATCAGTCCAGTGACGATATTACATTCTGGCTGGATAGATTTGAACGTTCTTGTCGTACACATAATGTGGATAAATCACAATACGCTAATCAATTAGCAGAAAACTTGAAAGGTGAATCTCTGACTAGATTATGCCTTGTAGGAGAAGCAGATAAGGATAATTATGATGTCATTAGGGCGGCTTTGATAAAAAAAATCAGCTAAGTGAGGAAGGCTATCGCCTTTTGTTTAAGACGATGGTGCCTGAGACAGGTGTAGAATTCTCAGAATTCATTGCAAAGGCACGTCTCACAGTTGATCGTTGGATTGAGCTTTCTAAAACAGAAAAAACGTATGAAGGACTTATGGATTTGTTGCTCAGAGATAAGATTATGTCATGTGTTAACAAACCATTCCTTGAATTTATACATGAGCGTAAACCCAAATCTCTAAAGAAATGGAAGAATATTGTTCCCAATATGTCACTGCACACCCCGACGTGACTTTTGGCAACACTAAGATTAAGGAGAGTATGCCAGTTGCTTCAGCAACACCATACAATCCCAATTATTCACACAGATTTCAGGGACCTCAAAACAGATTTGATAAAAAAGGTAACCATAATAGTTATCAAAACCAAGGTAACCAATCATTTCAGGGTTCTTCTTCAAAGAACTGGAGACGAGCTGATAGCTCTCGACACAGGGGTGGTCATAATTATAGGAATTTCCGTAGAGGAAGTAATTATAGAAACTATCCGGGTTATCCGTCTTGGAGTCAACAAGATCATAATTACAGAGATACTCATTATAATGAATATGATAATGGTAACCAAGGGAACTATGACTCAAACCCAAATAGGGGTTACAATAGAGGTAACAATAACTACAGAGGTAATAATAACCGAGGTAGATCTCAAAACAAAAGACATAAACCACATTTTCAGGCAAACTCTGCACAACAAGAGTCCCATGAAGCCTATAAACAGAGTAAAGATAATAATGACGCTAATAATATGGCATGTGCCGCTTTTGATTTTGGGAGAGCATCTCAGTGCCCCCAATGCAAAACATTATTTGAGCCAACCACAGTGTCTACTTTAAGCTGTGGCCATCCTCTTCCTGCTCTTCCTGCATCAGTCGCGCATGATGGAAGAGGTTCTCTTGTCTTACATAAGGGTTTAGTAAATAACAATCCAGTCTCTGTGCTATTTGATTCTGGATGCACCACAATTGGTGTTAGGCAGTCACTCGTAGATCCTTCCCGTGCCACTGGACAAGTAGTCAAATGTGTAACATTTGGCGGCACATTAGAGAAATACTCTACTGCTATCATTAGGATTGCTACTCCTTTCTTTACAGGAGATGTACACGCATGTCTTCTTCCGAATCCGATCGCTGACCTCATCATCGGTCGCATTCATGGAGTCAAAGAATGCACTCCGCAACAAATTTCCGCGTGGGAAAGGCAAAACATGCAGATTGCTAACGCTGTAGTCACTAGAGCTCAGGCTCTTAATATGCCTCAAACTTCATCTACTGAAGATAATGAAGTGCATAACCAAGATGATCCCTTGGTAATTTCTCGTGACTCGTTTATAAAACAGCAAGAAGATGATCCCACTCTGAAGAAATTCTTCATTCTTGCAACTAAAGGTGATCCGAATAAAGACACAAGTCGTAAATCGTGGATTACAAAGAAGAATGGCGTACTTGTACGTATGGTTCAAGACTCCATTACGTCAAGTCATTCTCAAATCCTGGTTCCCAAGAATTTGAGAGTTAAAATTTTGCAGCACGCTCACGACTCTCAGTGTGCTGGACACATGGGTTTTTCCCGTACTAAGTCAAGAGTCCTTGCGGCTTTCTTTTGGCCATTTGTAAACAAGGACATACGGATTTATTGTCGATCTTGTAAAGTATGTCAGGAAGTTAAATCCAAAGGTCCACGGCATGCTGCACCCATTCAGGCGGCGGACATTCCTATTCGGCCGTTTCAAAAAATGGCCATAGACATTATTGGTCCATTTAAGATCAAGTCTGCCAGAGGACATCAGTTTATCTTGACGTGTGTTGATATGTGTGTAAAGTCTTGTTCTTTCCACTCTGTAAAGTTGCTTTCACACACACACTGTAAAGTATCAGTCTGTCTGCTCTGTAAGGAAGAGTGGTGTGTTGTTGAGATCAGGCATGCTCCAGTCTACCCAGCTGTAAATGGGTAACTCACCCTAGTCCTGAGTTAGGGAAGGCAAAGGCTCCAGGGGAAGCAGGCCCTAAACTTGGTCACTTCAGCCGACGCAGGATGGTGTATGTATGAAGTAGAAGTGTAGAGTGTGATTACCGCGAATGGTGTACTGTTCGTGTGCTGACCAATATAACCACTCACACTTGTGTCTACAAGGCACCAATGCAGACTGCTGGAATCTTAGTTTACTCAATTTATTCAGACGTACACACTGGGACATACGAGTACATCATGGTTCGTTGACATATCAATTTGTAGGTATACATAGCAGATCTGAAGTCATGACACATTCAGAAATAATGGGCAGTACATCAAAAGTTCAATGTCATGATACATTATGGCCACATCCCCCTATCTGACTAAACGCGTCAGTGAAGGCGGATCGATAAATAACTAAAGTTACTTGACGTCCATAGTTTGTAGTATATATTATGAAACCACGAAAGGGGGTTTCTAGCAAGATTGAGATCTCCCTGTCACTGTCCGATAATAAGATAAATAATCTGTTCTCTTGGCAGTGATCAAAACATATGATGACCGAAATCCAACATGGCTGCCTCCCTGAGTTGTCGTTCACTCATTCATAGGAAGGAGAATATAAGCCAGAGTTAATTTATAATGGGTATATAAAGGATTTCATAAATGTTTCCATACAGCTCTACGGTGATCAGGTTAATTCACGTAGCCATAACCGCTGCAGGAAAATCTGTCATCTTCGTCGATACAAAACACGACACTAGCATAACGAAGCACAAAAGTCAAGCTAGGCCTAACCGACGAGAGATCATCAAAAATAGGAGCTGGGTTTACCTGGAGTCCGAATCATCTATATACTGACATAAGGAGAGTCTCTAACACAAACTATCGTAGAGACACCATCTCCTTCAGAAGAAAAACCACCTCGTAAGACATTTTTTCTGACGAAAGGACCAGCTCTTGAAAAACGTACCCCGCCATTTGTAAGCGGTACATCGGAACTCATCACGACTTGTCAAGACAACTCATACTTCCGCTAGCAAGAATCTAGTCCCTCCTACCCATCCAAAATATACAATATAGGACTGATTCTACTTGTACTAATAATATGTAATACATATGAATTCAGGCCATAAACACAATAAGCAAATTAATATATTTTCTGGCCCTAAAAAATAAGTACAAACGCAAGCGCAATATCCTTGCGCTGGATCAATATCCAGAACGATTACTCCTATAATCAAAAGTGTGAATCAAACATGGATTATCTCGCTTTTACCATAAACAGCATTTTCATACACAAATGAATGAATGTCTATATTTTTCCCATATTAAATAGCCATATCGATTTTTGTAATATGTGCGTCAAAATATGCACGCAACAGATTACCACACCCCTCGGGAAAAAAAAATGGTACTTTTTTTTTTGAAATACATCTAGGAGCAACATACAATAGGCTCACAACGCACCAATAACAATGCGCAGATGATAAGCATAAGTTTTATGACCTTAGAGAAAGTACTTCTCTAAGTATAAATATTTCCAGAGAGGTGTCACCAACGCATACTACAATATTAGCAATGACACAGTCTTAACATCATGATCATCAAAGACGAAAAACATTGAAAGATCAGCGGTGAATACATATCAATGAACCGCTAAGTAGTGTTACAATCAATATATGATATATTACATATGTGTACACATTTCAACATAGAAACAACTGTATCAAAGTTGTATAACAGTTATGAATCATGTGGGCATCTAGACAAAATATCTGCCATCACATTTTCTGACCCACGGATAGCTCGCACCGAAAAATGAAATGGCTGTAGAGCAATCGCGTATCGCGTTGATCTCGCGCTCTTCAGATTTTTACTCTGAATAGCCGTAAGAGCTTTCTGGTCAGTTTCCACAATGAAATGCGCGCCCAGAAGAAATCTTTGCAGTTTAAGGATTGACCAAACCATAGCCAATAATTCACGGTCTAGGACCGAGTAATTCTTCTCTGCGGCATTTAATTTCCGAGAAATATACATCACAGGATGCAGAGTTCCAGAGTACTCTTGCATTAGTGCAGCTCCAATCCCGGTGGATGAAGCGTCACTACGAAGAATAAATGTCTTATCCTTAGAAGGCAATACTAGGATAGGTGAAGTAGAAAACATAGTTTTAACCTTATCCAAAGAGGATTGACATTCTTGAGTCCAATGGACTACATTAGGAGACCCTTTCTTTAGCAAGGAAGAAAGAGGTGACATAATGGAGGACAGATTCGGGATGAATCGTCCATAAAATTGTATTAGACCTAAGAGACTTCGTACTTGCTTTTTAGTCTTAGGAATAGAAATGTTAAGTATCTTACTTGTATTATGGTCTTCTGTTTTTAGGAACCCATGACCAACACGGTGTCCTAAGAAAGATATTTCGCTAAAACCAATACATGCTTTCGATGGTTTCGCTGTCAGGTTATGCTCGCGTAAGATAGACAATAGTTCATTTATACCATTATAGTGATCGTTCCAAGTATCACTGAAAAGACAGATGTCATCAAGATACGCAATGACATCTGAGCGATGAGATAGGATTCGACGCATCATGCGTACAAATGTAGCAGGGGCGTTCATAAGACCGAAAGGCATGAAATTCCATTGGAATAGACCCCTAGGCGTCGAAAAAGCAGTAAACGGTTTGGCGTGTTCGGATAGTGGAACTTGCCAATATCCCTTAGACAAATCGAGTTTAGTAAAGAAGTGAGAATTCGATAGTCTCGTAAGTAGCTCTTCTAGTAAAGGCATAGGTTCAGCATCGAATTTAGTCACTTGATTCAATTTGCGATAATCCACGCAAAGACGTATGTTATTGTCTTTTTTCCGTACTATAACCATCGGCGAAGAATATGCTGATGTGGATGGTTCAATAATTTTTAACTCTATCATCTCATCTAACTCTTTCTCTACCTGTGCTTGAAAATGTATCGGGATAGGATACGGTCTGACTCTTATAGGACTATGGTCAGTAAGAATAATGTCATGTTGAATGACATCAGTTTGACCAGGAATGTCAGTAAGGACATCCTGAAATTGTTCTAACATAGTAGAAACTTGTTTCTGCTCTCCTGGAGATAATTCTGGAGAAATTGCAACATCTTTCCATGATTCATTAGAGTGAAGAGGAATCATTGGAAAAGGTAAATTTACATCCGAGAAACTCGTTTCCTCATCCTGTATTACTGACAGAGATGAGTACTGTCCATGTTGGACTGGAAAATCGTCCGTTGCCTGGAAAACAGGTTGTAAATAATCAGGACGTTCATGGAATTCCGTGAGCATGTTGATGTGGAAGGTTTTACGCTTCCCGTCAATATCGTCGATATAGTCAACATCGGAAACTTTTGATATTATATCGTACGGACCTTTCCAAGAAATGAGAAGTCTATTTTCCCTACAAGGTAGCAAGACAAATGCTTTGTCACCTGGACAAAGTTGACGCAAACATCTCTTTTTATTGGCAAATTCCCTTGCCTTCTGTTTCGCAAATTCAGAAGAAGCAGTTGCCAATTTGCATGCTTCAATAATCTTGTGTCTAAGTGCGATGACATATTCATAAGAGGATTTTGTGTCATCGACAATATTATCAGCAGTTATAAGATCATGAAGTAAGGACATAGGACCTCGCGGTTTCGCGCCAAAGACAAGTTCAAAGGGAGAAAATCCTGTATGTTCGTTGGCGACCTCTCTATATGCAAAGAGAGCCGCGGGTAAAACCCTATCCCAATCCTGAGGATGATCTTCTGTTATCTTACCTAGTAGGTTTTTCAGAGTTCTATTCAAACGTTCCACCATCCCATTGGACATAGGATGATAAATACTACTCAGCGATCTCTCTATCTTCAGAGTCGACATTACTTGAGACATGGTATCCGATATGAGTTGGGTACCATGGTCGGATAATATTTCTGCTGGAAACCCCAGACGAGAAAATATTAACCAAAGAGCATCTGCGACATCAGCAGTAGTTATGCTCTTTAGAGGAACAGCCTCCGGCCAACGTGTGCACATATCAACACACGTCAAAATAAATTGGTGTCCTCTAGCAGACTTTATCTTAAATGGACCAATGATGTCTATCGCCATTTTTTGAAATGGCCGAATGGGAATGTCTGCAGCCTGAATAGGTGCATCATGGCGTGGACCTCTGGATTTAATCTCTTGACATACTTTACAAGATCGACAATAGATTCGTATGTCCTTATTCACAGCAGGCCAAAAGAAAGATTGAAGAACTCTAGCTTTAGTACGGGAAAAACCCATATGTCCAGCACACTGCGAATCATGAGCGTGCTGTAAGATTTTAACTCTCATATTTTTAGGCACAAGGATTTGAGAATGAATGGACTTAGCGGAGTCTTGTACCATACGTACAAGTACGCCATTCTTCATCGTAATCCAAGATTTACGATTTGTATCCTTATTCGGATCACCTTTTGTTGCCAGAGTAAAGAATTTCTTTAGAGTAGGATCATCTTCCTGCTGTTTGATAAAGGAATCGTGGGAAATCTCCAAGGGATCATCTTGGATCTGCGCATCATTATCTTCAGAATGTGAAGATTGTGGCATATTAAGAGCTTGAGCCCTAGTGATTACTGCATTAGCAGATTGCATATTAACATTTTCCCAATTAGAAATTTGCTGTGGAGTGCATTCTTTCACTCCATGAATGCGACCGATGATAAGATCAGCGATCGGATTCGGCAAGAGACATGCTTGCACCTCTCCTGTAAAGAAAGGCGTAGCAATATTGATAATGGCAGTGGAGTACTTCTCCAATGTGCCACCAAATGTTACACATTTGACTATATTGCCTGTAGCTCGAGAAGGATTTACGAGTGATTGCCTCACTCCAATGGTAGTGCACCCCGAGTCGAAAAGAATTGATACCGGAGTACCATCTATTAGGCCCCTATTAAAGACAAGAGCACCCCTTCCATTATGCGCAATTGACGCATGGAGAGCGGGAAGTGGGTGACCGCAGCTTAAAGTAGACACTGTGGTTGGATCGAATAATGTTTTGCATTGCGAACACTCAGATGCTCTAGCAAAATCGAAAGCGGAATTTGCTACACTATTGGAGTCTTTTTTATCATTATTCTGATTATCGGTGTCGTGGAACTCCTGTTGTGCAGAGTTAGCCTGGTAATAAGATTTACCATGTCTTTTGTGTTGTGATCTACCTCGGTTATAATTGTCTCTATAATTATTATTGCCTCTGTTATAACCCCTATTTGGGTTTGAATCATAATATTCATGATCATAATCATCATGCTCATTATATTGAGTATCCCTGTAATATTGTTTCTTTTGTCTCCATGAAGCACTTGGGTAGTTCCTATTGCTACTCCCTTTCCGAGAATTTCTAACATTATGGGTACCCCTCGCGTGTCGAGGACTATCAGCCCGATTCCAGTTCTTCGAAGAAGAACTCTGATTTGAGTGGTTATCTTGGTTTTGATACTTATTCCAATTAACCTTTTTATCAAATTTATTTTTAGCTCCTTGGAATTTGTGTGAGTAATTCTGATTATATTCTGTTGCCGAAGCAACTGGCATACTCTCTTTAATGTTAGAGTTACTAAGAATCATGTCAGGGTGTGCCGTGGCATACTGGTCACAATATTCTTCCATTTGCTTTATTGTACTAGGTTTACGCTCATGTAAGAACTCTAGGAATGATTTATTTACAGAAGACATGACCTTGTCTCTTAGCAATAAATCCGTAAGACCATCAAATGTTTTCTCTGTTTTGGATAATTCAATCCATCGTGAAAGTGTAATTCGTGCTTTTGAGATGAAATCTGAGAATTCTACACCTACCTCAGGTCTCATTGTTTTAAACAAAAGACGGTAACCTTCCTCAGACAGCTGATATCTCTTTATCAAAGCTGCCCTAACAGCATCATAATTATCTTTGTCGGCCTCTTCAACAAAATATAACTTACTCAGAGACTCCCCTTTTAGATTTTCAGACAACTGATTCACATACTGTGATTTGTCAACATTATGAGATCGACAAGCCCGTTCAAATCTAGAAAGCCAAAATGTTATGTCATCACTGGTAGGGTTAAACGCTGGTACCTTGACCTTGTACACAAAGGGTTTACCATTACCACCAGATGCCTGATTAACATTACTCATACATGTCAATTTTAATTTCTCTAATTCAAACTCATGTTCTCTTATTGCTTTTCTCTCTTCAGCTTCTCTATCTAATCTTTTCTGTTCTGCAGCAGCTTCTAATTTTTTCTGTTCTGCAGCAGCAGCAACTTCTAGTTTTTTCTGTTCTGCAGCAGCTTCTAATTTTTTTTGTTCTGCAGCAGCAGCTGCTTCTAATTTTTTCTGTTCTGCAGCAGCTTCTAATTTCTTCTGTTCTGCAGCAGCTTCTAATTTTTTCTGTTCTGCATCAGCTTCTAATTTCTTCTGTTCTGCCTCAAATCTCCTTTCCTCCACTTGCATCTGCAATTTCTTAAGTTCAGCAGCAGTATCAGCTTCTTTTTCTAATCTTTTTTCTTCAGCTATTGCTTTCCTTTCTTCTGCAGCAGCTTTTTTTTCTTCTATTTGAAGTTTTCTCTCCTCAGCCGCAGCTTTTTTTTCTTCAACAGCAGCAGCAGTTTTTTTCTCTTCTGCAGCTAATGCTTTGTCATATTGAGCAACAGCCCATTGTTCTAAGTCTTTTCCAGTCTTATCAAGAGATTTTCCTTGTGCAATGAAATAATCTAATGTAGACATATTGTCTTCTTAAATCAGAAACCTGAAAAAGTAAATAAATTACCCTCTTTCAAGTTAATGGGAGACAAGTCTATACCATAGACTTAGTCTTAGTCCAAACTTGTATGGTTTATAATAACCAATGATAACTTGAGTACCTGTGGACAACAATAATTGTATCTCAAATACTGTGGGGACAAGCCTTACAAAGGTCTTGTATACCTCAATGTAATCAAAGATCACTTGAGTACCTGTGGAAAAAAATATTTCCCTTTACCAATCCCTTTGGGAGACAAGCCTTACAAAGGTCTTGTATACCTCAATGTAATCAAAGATCACTTTAGTACCTGTAGAAAAAATATTTCCCTTTACCAATCACTTTGGGAGACAAGCCTTACAAAGGTCTTGTACATTTTGTTTTATAACAATAACAATCAGAAAGTACTGATCTGTACTATACTATCAGTGTATACCACTATACGTCATATGTCAACTAAAGACATTACAAAGGACAAACAAGAAAAGACAATCTGAAAACATTTGCAGAGATCAAATTAAATTAAATAGGAGAAATGAAAAAAATGATCACAGAAACCGTGATGATAACTGCCATAAGATAACAAGACAAATAACGCCACAGTGTATAAACATAAGGGTGTAAAAAACTGAAATGAAAGAAAAGATGAGACCTACAATTATACAAACAAATCAAACAAAACTAAGGAACACAAAAAATGTTACAAATACAAATATGAAACAGTCGTCACAACTAACCAAATATTTGCAAACTATGTTGCATGCAAATTTCAATTAAGAAATTGCTCCCTATCGAACGCCAGAACAAGACCAATATCATTCGGTATTTCCTGTTATAGTCACCGCCCTTCCAGGGCCGCAACATATAAACACCTTCACATATAAACAAATAACATGTAAGCATAAATAGCATATAGCATACAATATAATTTATGTCATGAATGGAATGTGTTGCAGGTATAGTGTTGTAAAGCAGGCACAGTTTATTTTAATACTAATAACTTGCCACTTTATTCAGTAATAGATTTAATTTTAAACTATTACACTGTCAATTTTTCTCTGTTGAGCATATGAAGATCCAACGATGAACTATGCACTTTATGTTCAACAACACTGTGATTCTTCTGTACGTTGAGAAATGTCAACAATATTGCTCCAGATATTTTCTACACTTGATACCACTGTCCTGTGTAATACTGTCTGTACAGCGAAAAACTGTCAACAAGCGCTGACCTAGATACAGCATCCTATCGGTAATACAGGTCAAGCTGACATCGACTGTATAGCTGTCCTACTGGTGTTGATGTGTTCAAACAAATGTTCTTTCAGCTGTAAACTGTGATTCTCAACACAAAACTGCGTAAGCTGGACCCAGGAATCTGGCTCGCCACTGTAAAGCCTTTTGTTCTTTCCACTCTGTAAAGTTGCTTTCACACACACACTGTAAAGTATCAGTCTGTCTGCTCTGTAAGGAAGAGTGGTGTGTTGTTGAGATCAGGCATGCTCCAGTCTACCCAGCTGTAAATGGGTAACTCACCCTAGTCCTGAGTTAGGGAAGGCAAAGGCTCCAGGGGAAGCAGGCCCTAAACTTGGTCACTTCAGCCGACGCAGGATGGTGTATGTATGAAGTAGAAGTGTAGAGTGTGATTACCGCGAATGGTGTACTGTTCGTGTGCTGACCAATATAACCACTCACACTTGTGTCTACAAGGCACCAATGCAGACTGCTGGAATCTTAGTTTACTCAATTTATTCAGACGTACACACTGGGACATACGAGTACATCATGGTATGTTGACATATCAATTTGTAGGTATACATAGCAGATCTGAAGTCATGACACATTCAGAAATAATGGGCAGTACATCAAAAGTTCAATGTCATGATACATTATGGCCACATCCCCCTATCTGACTAAACGCGTCAGTGAAGGCGGATCGATAAATAACTAAAGTTACTTGACGTCCATAGTTTGTAGTATATATTATGAAACCACGAAAGGGGGTTTCTAGCAAGATTGAGATCTCCCTGTCACTGTCCGATAATAAGATAAATAATCTGTTCTCTTGGCAGTGATCAAAACATATGATGACCGAAATCCAACATGGCTGCCTCCCTGAGTTGTCGTTCACTCATTCATAGGAAGGAGAATATAAGCCAGAGTTAATTTATAATGGGTATATAAAGGATTTCATAAATGTTTCCATACAGCTCTACGGTGATCAGGTTAATTCACGTAGCCATAACCGCTGCAGGAAAATCTGTCATCTTCGTCGATACAAAACACGACACTAGCATAGCGAAGCACAAAAGTCAAGCTAGGCCTAACCGACGAGAGATCATCAAAAATAGGAGCTGGGTTTACCTGGAGTCCGAATCATCTATATACTGACATAAGGAGAGTCTCTAACACAAACTATCGTAGAGACACCATCTCCTTCAGAAGAAAAACCACGTCGTAAGACATTTTTTCCTGACGAAAGGACCAGCTCTTGAAAAACGTACCCCGCCATTTGTAAGCGGTACATCGGAACTCATCACGACTTGTCAAGACAACTCATACTTCCGCTAGCAAGAATCTAGTCCCTCCTACCCATCCAAAATATACAATATAGGACTGATTCTACTTGTACTAATAATATGTAATACATATGAATTCAGGCCATAAACACAATAAGCAAATTAATATATTTTCTGGCCCTAAAAAATAAGTACAAACGCAAGCGCAATATCCTTGCGCTGGATCAATATCCAGAACGATTACTCCTATAATCAAAAGTGTGAATCAAACATGGATTATCTCGCTTTTACCATAAACAGCATTTTCATACACAAATAAATGAATGTCTATATTTTTCCCATATTAAATAGCCATATCGATTTTTGTAAAATGTGCGTCAAAATATGCACGCAACAATGTGCACACGTTGGCCAGAGGCTATTCCTCTGAAGAGCATTACTACTGCTGATATTGCAGATGCTCTTTGGCTTATATTTTCTCGTCTGGGGTTCCCAGGAGAGATATTGTCAGACCATGGCACCCAACTAATATCAGATACCATGTCTCAAGTAATGTCTACTCTGCAGATAGATAGATCTTTAAGTAGTATCTACCATCCAATGTCTAATGGTATGGTCGAACGCCTTAATAGAACACTTAAAAACTTACTAGGGAAGATAACTGAGGATCATCCTCAAGACTGGGACAGAGTTTTACCTGCGGCCCTCTTCGCTTACAGAGAGGTCCCCAATGAACATACAGGATTTTCTCCCTTTTAACTCGTCTTTGGCGCGCGTCCGCGTGGCCCTATGTCGTTGCTTCACGATCTCATAACATCTGACAATATTGACGATGACACAAAGTCATCCTACGAATATGTCATCGCGTTGAGACAAAAGATTATCGAAGCATGCAAATTAGCAACTTCTTCTTCTGAATTTGCGAAACAGAAGGCAAGGCAATTTGCCAATAAGAAGAGATGCTTACGACAACTTTGTCCTGGTGACAAAGCATTTGTATTACTACCTTGTAGGGAAAACAGATTACTTATTTCTTGGAAAGGTCCGTACGATATAATATCGAAAATTTCCGATGTCGACTATATTGTCGATATTGATGGGAAGCATAAAACCTTCCACATCAATATGCTTACTGAATTCCATGAACGTCCGGATTATTTGCAACCCATTTTCCAAGCAACGGACAATTCTCCAGTACAACATGGTCATTACTCATCACTGTCCGTGATACAGGATGAGGAAACAAGTTTTTCAGATGTAAATCTTCCTCTTCCAATGATCCCACTTCATTCTAGTGAATCATGGAAGAACGTTACTGTCTCTCCTGATTTGTCTCTAGGAGAACAGCGACAAGTTTCAACTATGTTGCAAACATTTCAGGATGTACTCACTGACATCCCTGGACAAACTCATGTCATTGAACATGACATTGTTCTAACTGACCATACTCCTATTAGGGTTAGACCTTATCCTATACCTATACATTTTCAAGCACAGGTCGAGAAAGAGTTGGATGAGATGATAGATTTGAAAATAATCGAACCATCCACCTCTGCATATTCTTCGCCGATGGTTATTGTTCGTAAAAAAGACAATAACATACGTCTTTGCGTTGACTATCGAAAATTGAATCAAGTAACGAAGTTCGATGCCGAACCTATGCCTTTACTGGAAGAGCTACTTACTCGACTCTCCAAATCTCATTTTTTCACTAAACTGGATTTGTCTAAAGGATATTGGCAAGTTCCTTTATCTGAACGCGCCAAACCTCTCACGGCTTTTTCAACACCTAGAGGTTTGTTCCAATGGAATTTTATGCCTTTCGGTCTTATGAACGCACCAGCTACATTCGTACGCATGATGCGCCGAATCCTATCTTATCGGTCAGATGTCATTGCATATCTAGACGACATCTGTCTTTTCAGCGATACTTGGGAAGATCACTATTCAGGGTTAGATGAATTGCTGTCTACTTTGCGCGAGCACAACCTGACAGCGAAACCCTCTAAAGCCTATATTGGTTTTAGCGAAATTTCTTTCCTAGGCCACCGAGTTGGTCATGGTTTCCTAAAGACAGAGGACCATAATACTAGTAAGATACTTAACATCTCAATCCCTAAGACTAAAAAACAGGTGAGAAGTCTGTTAGGTCTTATTCAATTTTATGGCAGATTCATTCAGAATCTATCCTCTATCATGGCACCTCTTTCAACACTTCTAAAGAAAGGTTCGCCTAATGTGGTCCACTGGTCTCAGGAATGCCAATGCTCTCTGGATAAGATTAAAACATTGTTTTCAACACCACCTATTTTAGTGTTACCTACTAAAGATAAGACATTCGTTCTTCGTAGTGACGCTTCATCCACTGGGATTGGAGCGGCACTAATGCAAGAGTACTCTGGAACTCTGCATCCTGTAATGTATATTTCCAGAAAACTTAATGCGGCAGAAAGGAATTATTCGGTTTTAGACCGTGAGCTATTAGCTATGGTTTGGTCGATCCTCAAACTACAGAGATTCCTTCTAGGCGCACATTTCATAGTAGAAACCGACCAAAAAGCTCTTACTGCTATACAGAGTAAGAATTTGAAGAGCTCGAGGTCTACTCGATATGCAATTGCTCTTCAACCTTTTCATTTCTCTGTGCGAGCTATTCGTGGATCAGATAATGTGATGGCAGACATTCTGTCAAGTTGCCCACATCATTCCACATAACTATTAGGGCTTAGACTTCTTGATATGTCTAGTTCTATAGTAGTTCCTTTTCTATATCAAGATAGATAAACATTTGTAATTTAATAATATAATAATTGTATCACTACATAGCGGTTCATTGATGTTTATTCACCGCTGTGCTTTGATGATTTTTCTTCATGAATCATAAATTTAAGATATCTAATACGAAATAATGGTATGAAATTTTTTAGGCATTGTGTATTGCCAGAATTGTATTATACTTTGATGACACCTTCCTGGAAAAATTTACTTGTAGAGAAATAATTTCTCTCAGTTTATGAGACACATTCTCACCAGTCGCTCCATAAGTCGACTTAGCCTCATATTAGGCGTTATATTTATTCCTGATATTTTCATCTGCGCATTATTCATGCGTTGTGAGCCTATTGTACGTTGCTCCTAGATGTATTTCAAAAAAAAAAATGTTCCATTTTTTTTTTCCCGGGAGGTGTGGTAAGACTGTTACGTGCAGTCTTTGATATCTTACAATATAATACATTTGTATGCTTGTTATGTTCGCAAATATTTTGTAAACAAAATAGATACTTTTTAGTGCTTAAGGAAAAGTCATTATTGAGTTACTTCCCTTGAAAGGAGTGTCGTCACTTTCGATCGAACTCCGCGGATGAATCCAGTTTTACTGCGATTTATTCTTTGTTTGGGTAGTAATAGATTGTTCTTGCTTCAGAATATCTATGGCCTGAATTTATGTGTATTGTTTGTCTGAGTAGGACGAGTCTGTCTTATATCTGAATATCTTTACATATCTAAGTCGAACTATATGTTCTGTTGTCTCTAGAGAGGTCAAAGGCTATTCGGCGGATGTGTCGCTAGAGAGGTGTGTTTTGGCTTCGCCCTGATGAGGGGGGGGCTGGCGGGTTTTGTGAATCGGCTTGTCGCCGGAAAAAGTGATGGATATATGTGTAGGGGAAAGTGATAGTAGTTTTAGACCTATCGTGTATGCTTTACCCCAGTGTTTATTCTTATTGCCAAGGAATGGCAGAATCATATTTCTGATACCAAGGTAAAACTAACGCACTTCTTATGAACTCTTACGAAGCCATAGTTTTTCAATAAGGGAAGATTTAACTATATGAAGATGACATTCATTCCTAGCAGCACCATCTTGTAACGTGAAGTCAATTGTCTCATGATAGAATCTACAGAGCAATGAGAACATTTAATGAATGACTAACTTTGATACAGATTCATTAGTTGTATCCAAACGTGAGTGACAGCTCACGAGAGAAGCCATCTTGTATTCACATATTTAAGGACTTTCAAGAAGAGAAAGGGATGCCCCGTATTATCGCTTGATGAGTCCAGAGATCACTGCTACACATGAGAACCCATTACTAGCGGTTCAATATGATTATATGAAAAAAATATGTGCTGATCATTATTTAAAGGAATCTTCGCTAGACGAGGTTAGGTCTAGAAGCCATCTTGAATATTGTTTATATACTGACGTGCTTTTGTCAGTAAACTCAGATGATATATATATATGGGCAATACTGACTTGTCGACTGACAGTCCATTATGCTATTATTCTACATGAGTGCTCATGTATCATTGCAAGACCATTTATCCACTGTACCATGATGTATTATGCCAACCTGTGATTTGTCAATGTATCCGTGCTGTCGAGTGTGTACGTCCAATTAAACTGTAGCAAAGGTACACAGTCGTTGGTGTCGATGACTTCCAGCCATACATGAGTGAAAGAGAAAGACCAATTGTCAACACCACGAACTCTTCTTATCATTCGCGTATTACACTCTCACTTCATGCTTACACACCACTGCGTAGGTCGAGTTGACATTCCATACTCAAACCACGAACACTGATGTCCTAACACAGCCATTCAACACTGGTGGACATCATTAATGAAAGAGAAGGTTTATCAATGATCTACACATCTTCTGTTCTTTATAAATCCTGCTTGTTCTTTCCTCAGTTTGTGGTCTACTGCTTTTGAAATTCTCTGTATAATTATCCTGCCTAGTATTTTGCTGGGAACTGAGAGAAGAGTGATTCCTCTCCAATTTTTACAGTCTGAAAGATCTCCCTTCTTGGGCAATTTGACAATTATTCCTTTGTTCCACTCTGATGGTGTTGTCCCCGTTTCCCACACTTGTGCAAATAGTGGTTCTAATAGTTCTGCTGCTAGCTCAGGGTCTGTCTTAAATAGCTCTGCATTTAAGTTATCATGGCCCGGAGCTTTACCGTTCTTTAACCCTTTGATTGCTGTGATGATTTCTTCTTTTCGTGGAATGTCTGTATTTACATCTAGATCGTTTTCAGCCTCAGGAACATTCAATTGTGTCTCTGGTATTTCCTTGTTCAGAGTTTCTCTGAAGTGCTCTGCCCATCTTGTTTCCTGTCCCTCTGCTGTCTTGATGAGATTTCCTTGCTTATCTCTTACTAATGTAATATTGTTTGCACCTTGTTTTCCGCTGATGAATTTAGTTATTTTGTATACTGTGCTTTGTTCATTTCTCAGTGCTGCCTCTTCTGCCTGTTTTGCAAGATCATCTAGGAAATTCCTTTTGTTGGCTCGGGTTTGGCGTTTAACTTCCCTGTCCAGTTGACTGTACTGTTCGCTATATAGTTGCTTTAACCTGGGGGACTTCGCTTCTGTTTTCTTTCTTTTCATTTCCTTTCTCATCTTTATGGTGTTTAGTGTTTCTGGTGTTATCCAGTCTTGCTTCTTCCTTTCCTGGAATCCTAAACATGATTTGCTACTTTCCTTATATATTGTTGAAATGGTGTTGAAATTCTGGTCTATATCATCAGTCAATGTCTTTTCCTGGCTTTTGGCAAATTGATATCGTTTCTTAATGTCGGCCGCAAAAGCTTTTCTGGTAAGGGGTCCTTCAATTTGCTGATGTCAAACCTTTTCTGTGTAGTTACAGTTGGTCCAGCCCTTCTTAGTTTCACTTTCAGTTTTGCTACTACTAAATGGTGATCGCTTCCCACATCTGCACCTCTTCTTACCTTCACATCTTGTAATGCATGTCTCCATCTACCGTTAACCATGATGTGGTCTATCTGGTTTCTGTCCCGACCATTTGGTGATTCCCATGTTAACTTGTGAATTTCCTTATGTGGGAAAAGTGTTCCTCCAATGACCAGGTTGTTAATGCTACAGAAACTTATTAGCTTATCCCCATTTTCGTTTGCTATTCCGCTGCCGCATTTCCCCATTGTTCTTTCATTATATGTATTGTGTGTACCAACTTTCGCATTGAGGTCTCCCATTACTATAACAAGATCATATCTAGGTGTGTCCTCCATTTCTTTCTGCAGTTGTTGGTAGAATTCATCCTTGACCTCCTCATCGCTATCATTCGTTGGTTCGTCGCATTGTATTATTGTAGTGTTGGTGAATCTCCCTCTCAATCTCAATCGTATCAGTCTGTTGTTGATGGGTTTCCATTCCAGTAAGGTCCTTTCTATCCCTTTCTGTAGAATAATGGCTACGCCTTCACTGTGCTGTCCATCCTCTCTTCCAGAGTAAAGTATTGTTTCTCCTGTTGCTGTTTTAACTTTTCCTGCCCCTGTCCATCTGCTGTCGCTTATCCCCAGGATGTGTAACCTATAGTTTCTCATTTCTGCCGTGACCTGTCTTAGTTTACCTGTCTCGTACATTGTCCTAACATTCCAAAATCCAATTCTTGTATCCTGTTTTGCGGTCAGGACATCCGTTTTCATGTCAGTGGCTTCCTTTCGGCTTTCACCACTGACAGTCATACGAGCCACAGACTCCGAATGTCCATCCCGCAGCAAAGTTTGTTCATTTGATGTTGTTTCCGTAACTTCATTATTTTTTTTACATAGACAGGGGTGTCAGCCCTATGCTAAAACCCCCAACCTGGAGGACCAGGGTACCAGCTTTTGTCTGACTCCTACCCACACAGACCAGTCCAGCTTGGTTGAACCTACCAGGAGTAAAACTCCCACTGGCATAGCTCTGGGGATTGTCAGGGTACGCAAGCTGCCATACCGCTACAAGGTATAGGTACCATTGATGGCAGCATACACTAGGACTGACTTAATATTTGAATTGAAGATTTTGATATTTTAATTTCCATATTTCACAATGCAACGAAGGCTTCTCAAGCCTTTATATTCTTACAAGCAGTAACTTCAATAAAGACATGGGTGCCGATCCATCGTTTATATCTGTAACAATGCACAAAACATCAAGACGAAATCTAATATATCAACACTCATGTAAATTTTATTCTCTCTAAGACCACTGACGAAATGAATTCTATATCACAAAGATTCAAAATTTCTTACGTTCATACACATTCTTTATCAGATCCTCGATACAATTCGATGTCCCGTAACCCTAATGTAGTATTTCATTAGGATACAATTCGGTGTTCAATAACCGGCTTAGCTGGCATAGTGGATAGTGGCGTTTCGCTCCCGTTGCTAGGCGGTGGGTGCCGTTCGGAAGGTTCTGGTTCGATTGCCGGTAAGCCTATCACTTCTGTTATTTTTCTGCTTTCTAGTCTTCTACTTCTTTATGTCTCACTGAGTGCCTGACAACATAGCCTTGTGTGTTGTTTGTTTATTTATTTACTGTTTACATGCTCCAGTTTCCCCACCTGATATGTTTATACGTCCAATAACCCTAATGTAGTATTTCATTAGGAACAACCGAGACATCACTAGTCATTTATTCATCAACCTTTCAACTCTCCAAGGAGAATATGTCTTCAAACAATTGATGCCAAGTCTTCCTGTTCCGTGCCAAGTCTTCCTGTCACGTGCCATCAGGTCAAGGTCTTTCAATGTCTTCTTCATCCCGGGTATGTCTGTCACAAGTTCTTGTTTCCACGTGTTTTTTTGGGTCTGCCTCTACCTCTCTAACCTTGAGGGTTCCAGAACAGTGACTGTCTGGTAATGCTATCAATAGGTTTCCTGTTTATCTCCAGCGTCCATCTCTCATCTCTTATTCTACTGGAGCTTGTATCACTATAGTCCGTTCGGAAATTCGTGCCCACAGAAAGTGTCAATTTTCTCCAAAACTGTTTGTTGTATGGACATGAATTTTTGCATGCAGTCTTAGATTTTTCATGCAGTTATTAATATATTTTTTGCCCTTACAAAACTCATGTCATGTTCGAATTTTCTTCTTTACGTTATATAAAAAACTCTTACCATTGTCTGGTTTAATTTTTCTTAGTTTTACAGGAAGGTTACAAGATCCGTTCAAAAATATTTTTTTTTTGGTTTGAATTAGTGTAGTGACTACATGTCCGCACGAGTGCGCACCTATTGTACACAGTCGCGAGTAACTAATTCAAACCAAAAAAAATATATTTTTGAACGGATCTTGCAACTTTCCTGTAAAACTACTAAAAATTAACCCAGACAACAGTAAGAGTTTTTTTATATAACGTAAAGAAGAAAATTCGAACATGACATGAGTTTTGTAAGGGCAAAAAATATATTAATAACTGCATGGAAAATCTAAGACTGCATGCAAAAATTCATGTCCATACAACGAACAGTTTTGGAGAAAATTGACGCTTTCTGTGGGCACGAATTTCCGAACGGACTATAGTCATTCTCCAATCTTATTCTACTGGAGCTTGTATCACTAGTCATTCTCCAATCTTATTCTACTGGAGCTTGTATCACTAGTCATTCTCCAATCTTATTCTACTGGAGTTTGTATCACTAGTCATTCTCCAATCTTATTCTACTGGAGTTTGTATCACTAGTCATTCTCCAATCTTATTCTACTGGAGCTTGTATCACTAGTCATTCTCCAATCTTATTCTACTGGAGCTTGTATCACTAGTCATTCTCCAATCTTATTCTTTGCTGCACATCTGAATAAATCTATTCCCGTATGCAAATACAATTAACACGAAAGTCATTTTCTCGATAACAGCACATCCACATTCGACCATAGATTATGTAGTGGATTTTGATGTATTGTATGGTTGATGTTACCTAGTGTGATGCATGAGGTCAGCTGTGAAGGCTCCTGAGATAAATGTAGATGTGAATTACAGAAGGCCCTTCTTACTACCACTTACGACCTCACACATATCTTTTTTACTAATGAATGTAGTTCCAAAGGTTGTTATTGCCGGGAGTTGTAGTGAGGATAAGCTCTCACTGCAGATAAAATACTTCTATGGCACGCGCCTCAAACAGCCTCTGACAACCAAGTCCAGCTCCCGGCCTTCACGTGTGGCTCAATTTGAGCCCGGCGGAACTGTTTCCACTGACGGGAGAAGGGGCAAAGGCGAGCGACTGGCGCCTTAAAACCAGCAGCTTCGGGCAGATAGGACTCGTGATCCTTGGTTGGTAGCTTATCTAAGAGAAGGAACTCTGAATTCAAACCACCGCTGCCTTGCGGGAATATCCATTTATGGAATTGGCTTCGGGAGAAAACCCTGAGGATAAATCCGGAGTCGGAGTCCCTAAGGCAGTCTAATGTCGATTCGACATTATTCTGGCAACTCCTGCGACATGGCTGGTACCAAACTGTATCGGCTACTGCCGTTTCTTTGGATCTACCGGCTGTGTGGAGAGGGGGAACATGCTGCATGGGCAACAGCTTGATCTCCATATAACTGTGCCCAAGCTCGCGCCCTGGAGAGGACACTCCAGCTTCACCCTATAGGTGTCGGCAAAACACGGGAAGTAGCAGTTACCGGTTATAAGCATTTTGCCCAATTGGCGTAGGGCATGGCGCCAGGGGCTACTTCCGACAGTGGGAGAGGTTCTAGGATCTCACTGGACAGCTACCGCCCGCTTCAAGCTGGGCAGCCCCCAGTCAATAAGGTGTTGTCCCGCCACTGTCTGCTTTCCCCATTGGGTGCATGGGGATTAGGGTCAAACCCGAACTGTGGACAGAAAATTTTGCACCAAGCAATTATCGAAAAAATAGAAATAAGCAAACTCTCAGATTGGGATGCTGGAACGTCCGGACTATGTTGACTGGACTATCCGAAAACCTACAGGATGTAAACGATGTAAGGAAGACAGCCATAATTAATGATGAGCTTAAACGACTTCAGGTGGATATAGCTGCACTTCAGGAAACGCGCCTGGCAGGCTCTGGAACGGTGAGCGAGAAGGACTACACATTTTATTGGCAAGGGAAAGATCTTAATAAAGCTAGAGAACACGGAGTAGGTTTTGCGGTCAAAAAATCGCTAACTAAAATGGTTGAACCAGGCGAGAATGGATCAGAACGCCTGTTAACGCTCCGCCTGCAAACTAGCACAGGTCCCATCACCCTTGTCAGTGTGTATGCTCCTACTCTGTACTCTGCCTCAGAAGCTAAAGATGAGTTCTACGAGAATCTAACAGCAATTATCAAAAGCATACCTAGGCAAGAACAGCTTGTTCTCCTTGGTGACTTTAACGCTAGAGTGGGTGCCGATAATGTTTCATGGCCTTCATGTCTGGGCAGGTTTGGTATTGGCAAGATGAATGAAAATGGACAACGGCTCTTAGAGTTGTGCGTCCACCATGACCTCTGCGTGACCAACACCTACTTTCAGACAAAACCCCAGCATAAGGTGTCATGGAGACACCCACGATCCAAGCACTGGCACCAACTTGACCTGATTCTCGTCAGAAGGCCACTCCTCAGGTCTGTGCTCTCCACGCGCTCGTACCATAGTGCAGACTGTGATACAGATCACTCCTTGGTTTGCTGCAAAATCAGAGCACAACCAAGAAAACTCTATCGTGTCAGACATGAAGGGAAACCACGCATTGATACCAGCAAGATGTCAGACCCTTTCATGATCGCTCAATTCACTGCGACCTTCGAGAAAGTGCTCAGTAGCCCTCAGCATGGTGATACTATTACAGAGAACTGGGAGCATCTACGGAACACCATTCAAAGTACTGCACTTGCCACCTTTGGTAAGAAAATAGCAAAGTCAAATGACTGGTTTGATGCTTCATCAGATGTGATGGCACCTGTCATTGAAGCTAAGCGCAGTGCTATGAATGAATACAAACGTTCACCGAGTGCCAGAACCCTACAGATCCTGAGGGCTACGAGAAGCAAAGTTCAACAAACTGCTCGACGCTGTGCAAATGACTACTGGCTCCAGCTCAGTGAGAGCATCCAGATCGCAGCGCAAACAGGCAACATTAGACAAATGTATGACGGTATAAAGAAAGCACTTGGCCCCCATAAAAGTAAGCCGACACCGCTAAAAACCATCAGCGGAGAGAAGCTAACCGATAAGGGTAAGCAGATGGAGAGGTGGGTCGAGCACTACTCTGAGCTTTACGCTAGAGACAATACCGTTACGCCTGCAGCCCTTGATGGTGTCAACAGTCTGCCAACTATGGAGGAGCTGGATGCCGAACCAACATTAGAGGAACTCAGCAAGGCCATTGATAGCTTGGCCTCTGGCAAAGCACCAGGCAGTGATGGGATTCCTCCTGATTTAATCAAATGCTGTAAGAGCACGCTATTACATCCCCTGCATAGGATGCTGTGCCAGTGCTGGGAAGAGACAACTATTCCTCAAGACATGCGAGATGCCAAGATTGTAACACTGTATAAAAATAAAGGAGACAGAAGTGATTGCAATAACTACAGAGGCATCTCTCTTCTTAGTATTGTTGGTAAGGTTTTTGCCAAAGTCATCTTAATGCGACTACACAAGTTAGCTGAGCGCATATATCCAGAGTCACAGTGTGGATTCCGAGCTGGCAGATCAACAACAGACATGATCTTCTCTCTCCGCCAGCTTCAGGAAAAATCAAGAGAGCAGAAAAGACCATTATATATCGCCTTTATAGACCTCACAAAAGCATTCGACCTGGTTAGTAGGGATGGACTCTTTAAAATCCTCCTGAAAATAGGCTGCCCTTCTAAAATGCTGGAAATGATAAAGTCATTCCATGACGGCATGAAGGGAACAGTCCAATATGCTGGAAGCACGTCACAGCCCTTTGATATACGAAGTGGCGTTAAACAAGGCTGTGTTCTGGCTCCGACCCTCTTCGGAATCTTCTTTGCCTTACTCTTGAAACATGCATTCAGAGATGCAACTGAAGGAATATGCCTTCACACTAGGTCAGATGGCCGTCTGTTTAATCTTTCAAGGCTGAAGGCAAAAACAAAAATCAGAAGGGTCACTATAAGAGACTTGTTGTTCGCTGATGATGCTGCAGTCGTCACTCAAAGCCAACAGGAGCTTCAGAGCTTGATGAATCGCTTCACTAAAGCATGCAAGGACTTTGGCCTCACAATAAGTCTAAAGAAAACGAATGTGCTGAGTCAGGATGTGGGTGCTGCACCAGTTATCACTATCGATAACTATGAATTGGCAGTGGTGCACCACTTCACATACCTAGGGTCTACCATCAATGACAAACTCTCACTGGATACAGAAATCGACAGCCGCATTGGCAAAGCTGCAGCTACCTTTGCCCGCCTCACATCGCGTGTTTGGGGAAACTCTAAACTCACAATGAAGACCAAAGCTGCGGTATATAATGCCTGCGTCACCAGCACACTCCTATATGGCAGCGAGACCTGGACGACCTATGCTAAGCAAGAAAGAAGGCTCAATACCTTCCATTTGCGGTGTCTACGCCGCATCCTCGGCATCTCGTGGAAAGATAAAGTGACAAATGTCGAGGTGTTGTCACGTGCTGGCCTTCAAAGTATGTATACGCTTCTTAGACAGCGCAGACTTCGCTGGCTTGGCCATGTTCGCCGCATGGATGATGGTCGCATCCCAAAAGATATCTTCTACGGACAATTAGCAGATGGCAAGAGAACAGTTGGGCGACCACAGCTGAGGTTCAAAGATGTGTGCAAGAGAGATATGAGGGCACTGGACATGGATCCAGCAACATGGGAGGATAAAGCTGCCGATCGCACTAAGTGGCGATGCTATTTACGGCGCCACCTCAGATTGGGCGAAGAGAGGCTCACACAAGAAGCAGAGGTGAGGAGAAAACGTCGAAAGGAGCACCAGGAAAATAAGCAGCTGAGGGCTGTCACCTCAGGGGCGCATTCCCATAGTCAGTTATGACTGAAGGGGCTATTATTATTATTAATGAATGTAGCTACGTTAAAAGTCTAGGGTACTGATATGTAATGTGTTGTGGTAGATTACACACACACACACACACAGCTTTTTAATAAGTCTAATAATATTAATAAACTTTATAACACACTGAACTAACTCAGGCTGTTTTAGTTTTAAAATTTAAATCTTTTGATACATTTATTTGTTCTGAACCAAATGTTTAGTTGGTCAGAACATAAGAAATATTATGAAGTTATAAATGGAATGCATAATCATATGACATAATAAATGGAATGTGTATATCTAATTATTTCAAATGACTGGTTAATATTAATTATATTAAGATAGTCCCAGGAGAACTTATTACTAGATATGCTGTTGGGGTGGTGTCATCACTCCCAGTCTATGACTACCAAACATTGTCCATTGACTTAGGGGATGAATACATGGTTATTTTCCCACAATGGTATGTCTTTATTAGATGGTGAATTAGTTGGTGGATTAGTTGATAAGTTAGTTGATGAATTTGTTGGTAATTTTGTTGGTGAATTTGTTGGTGAATATCCAGCAGGCCAGATCTCACTTATCTCGACTGCGTCGATCTTGTACAGGAGTCTGGTGGCCCTTCCTCTCCGTGCTGGAGTACAATATTCTGCTGCTCTGACACAATGTTAGACTGCACTGGTCCACACTTGTGTATATCACTACAGCATTTGGCACCGCTTTGGTGCCAAACAGAAACTCACAATTCTGAAACAAAAGTATTGGGTCATGTGTCAGAACTCTATCTCCTGAGCCACTTCTGCACACAACACTACACACAACACCACACAGACTGGGTCAGATCTCTCTGACCACACAGCACATCTTACCCAGTTGTTTTCACATAGTACTAGTTCCCCAAGACTACATTGCATCTGAGATATGTTCAATAGCTTCCTGCTATTGAATAAGATAGGTGATATGTTCCACTGATCTCAACACTAGATCCATTTTCATAGTTTTATTTAGGCGTTCCTATATATTTTCTTTGTATGTATGTCTCTAGACCCTGAAATTGGGCTGGGGACCTAGAGCGAACACTTACTTGTCGTAATCATTTTTATCTTCTTCTTCTTCCATCCTTAGCCATCAACCGGCAAAGCAGTATGTGGCCAGTACGCCTAGTGGCGTCTTAGGGCAACAACAAATTGATCGATCTATCGCTGTTTCCACCACGCCTAGTGGCGTCTTTGTGGAACAAAAACAGACCAAACAATCTATCATTGTTTCCGTAATCAGATTGGTTGGCAAGCAGGTGATCAGCCCACTGTGCGAAGTTTTTACGGGATGGGGTAAACAGCCCCATGCCCATACCCTCCTTAGTCGCTTTTTACGACATGCGTGGTAGGGTGCAGTGTTACTATTCTTTGCTCCCCTTTCGGGCCCCGGTAACACACGGGTGAATCATTTTTATGATATGGCAGTATCAATCACTCGAATTATTAAAATATACAAAATAAATACTTTTCATTCTTACCTGAATTCAGAATTGAGAACACAGTTAAATTTGCTAGCAAAACTCAGCTGAGCTGCTGGCTGTATGATGGCGTCCCACTATATATTTGTATTCTTCTGGAATCAACACCACTATTAATTTAAAACTGCGTCTCTGAACAGACTTATGTCAAATGGCAAAATTTCACATCTCTGTCCCGCTACTATAAAATGCGTTGACCAATCGCCGACTTCCCCCCTAACTTTCAAATCTACAACCAAAAGTCACTTCAGTCAAATCTCAGTCAAGTATGTATTACGGTCTGTTAGTCCATCTGCCTCCTAAGTTATTTTTAGCTACAATTCTCCACCATTCCCCCTCTCTTTAATTACAGCTCGATTTTTTACGATTGCATGCTCAAGGCCAAAATTTTTTGAAACTTTAGTGACATTGTTTAACAGTGCAGTCGCTCGTCTGATATGAACAATACAGTCTTTTGTCAATATCTTCCTTATTATCTATCCGTCTGTATAATTGAAAGCATATTATTTCTCTGCTCAAGATGGGCTATCAAACTAGCTAGGTTTTATTTCATAACTCTATTATTAAGAAAAAACATATTTTTTCTCAAGTTAATTTTTGAAATTTGTTCGAGAACCTTCTCTCATGTGTTTTGCCGCGGCATTCAAATAAAGACCAAGTATCGAAAAACGTCCAAGAAATGACTGTCTCGAATAAGAGCTAATGTCCTTTTCTTGTCCATTTCCTTACTTTGTGTCAACTAGGGACGTGAATTTTTTTTCCTTTCACCCCCAATTGCGTCTTTTTGCCGTTCGAACTTCAAACACGTGTTCAGTCATATCTTTCCTTTTTTGATCTCCGTTTCCTTCCCCCCCCCCCCCCCGTCTACAAAGGGTAAACGTTCCGTCTGCACGTCTAACTAGATAATTTGAATGGTGGCAGGAAAGGCGGGCAGGGGCGAGCATGTTTCCTAGTATCTTACGCATTATTTTTATCCCTACATTTTATCGTTAATTTTGGAGATATTTTAACGTTGTATCATGGTAAATCATCACACTTCCCCCACCTGAGAACATGCACTACGGCAAGTTCTAAAACCAGTGATACACATAGATAAAATTACTCTTCACGCCTACCACTACTCTAATTTGATCACAGGGGTGCCGACTGAGGAAATCTGCACCGACATTC